>CM034395.1:3941712-4099212 GCA_019925095.2 Dendrolimus kikuchii | reverse complement strand
TATTCATAGGGTCAATACTAGAGACGTTTATAATATATGATCTAAGACTACAACATAGCTCGTGATTTTATGTGCACAACATTTGAACCTGTATCACAACGACATTCCAAAAACCTCTCTAAAATGTATTATACCAATTTATAGACTTCTCTGTAAGACTTCGTAGTGTAGTGGTTGTCGGATCCGTATCTCTTTCTTATAACGGAGTTCGAATTTTAGACGTAGTAGATCCATGATGAAATCATTATCTTGATTTTTTTTATTGCAGGAGTTCAGCAGATAGGCAGACCGCCCACTTGATGAAAAGCGGTTACCATCGCCTATGGACATTTGTGCTACAAATGCGCTGCTGCTCTCTTAAGGGAGACTGGAACCTGGTCACTAATGCCGGAACACAACTCAAGGTTGTTATGGCGGGCAAATGCCCTGCCACCTGGCTGTGGGTTGTTTTGTCGCCTCTTACGACAGGCTGCCCGGCCGCAGGAAATTGTATTCTTTCTCCGTTCCTGCACGGATAAAAAGTATAATGCTCTTCAATAAAATTCCAGAAAACGTTCAAGAGCTTTCAATAAACAAATTTAAAAAAGTTGTAAAGCAACGTTTGTGTATGATATTTTAGATGACCGCACCAAATGAGTATAATACGATCCCTACCAAAGCTCTTTCAGTAATCATTCATATTAATTACTTTGTTAAAACTTGTAATAGTATTAAGTAAATTAAAAAAAGCCGTGTAATTATTATAAATTAAAATTATGTTGCTGCGGAGTTTGTTACGCCGCTTCTCCTTCAACAGTATTTGTAATTGCTTTGGAACCGGTGGTAGACTCATGACTTTCAATAAGTAATCTGTAAGATTCGATTTTTTAAATAAATGCATTCATTTGCCATCAAATAGTATTCTTCCATATCTAGGTGTTAAAATTGACATTTTTTTTTTCAGAATGACCTAAGACAATGACACTGTCTACAAGTCGCCAGCAGTTCTTGGCGTATGAAACCCAAACGCCAGAAGATATCCATTATGGCCGACGTGGGGGAATCTTCATATCCAACTGCATCTGTATTTCTTTCATCATTTTAGCAGTTGTCGTCGCGGTTATAATTGGAGTCATCGTACATTTTATTACTTATTTTAAGGTAGGTAATAAATCATTTTAAGCAAAATTACGAACGCCAAAAATGAAACACAATTTATTTTTTTTACAAATCATTAAAAGTTACATATTGTTATATGTACCTATGTAGACAGTGGAGGTGGTTAGGCCGGGATTGATACGAAGCCTCGGACCTGCATCCGTCGTATTACTGATAAATGTACAACCATATTTTTATGAGGGGTAATCCTAATGAGGACCATCAATCGCGTGAGGGTGTAATCGCGGTCGTTGTGTAGGATTCGCCAGGTTGGGGTGGCACTAGGACATGATGTATAACGTGCTATTGCCACACCACTGTCAGGGATACCCACTAAAACCCCTCGGTGTTCCGTCCGTTCAACCAACACCAATTCGAATACCGGTGCGACAGTACCGACAACCTTGCGCGGGACTACAAGACCAGCAATACCAGTATCCAAACGCACGCGCATCCAAGTGTATCGACCCGTATCGACTATTACAATTAAAAGTGACTTAAATAAATTTGGATTAGTCAGTCAGTCAGTCGGCTCAGTACTCTATAATCCGTTTGTACACGCTAGTTAGTTAGAACTATATGGGACTCACGGGCTTCGTGACGATTTCATTAGCATCACGATAAGAATTGTCACAAAGCCAGTGAATAAAAACCGGACAGTGAACAACGCTGCAGGTGTAGTTAGCACTAATAGCAATAATATTGTACGAACTGGAGCAGTTATTTACGCCAGCCGCACCATGGTCCAAGTTTTCTAGTGGGTGTGCTTCTTCGGCAAGGGCCTGTATTGAGGAATCATCGTTGACTGTAACTGTGCCTGAAGAGACAAAGATCTTGTTCTATTTGCCATAATTTTCGATCACTGTGACAATGCCTGGGCGCAGTACAGCAAGTGTGGGCACATGTTTAGGCAAGATACCAAAAGCCCCACTAAAAGATGGCACATGAACCTGTTTTACAACTACTTTGTCGTAGAACACCTTATTTCTTGCAGCAAATGTGAGAACCATTTCATCGCCTGCTTCAGCATAAGTACGGACTTGAAGCCTTTTTGCTAGGGTTCTCAATGTACCACGGAATGCCAATGCCATTTTGCTGAAAAGCTAGTATCAATAATAATTAAAATTATTTTTTTATTACTATACACAGCCAGGCTGTGTATAGTAGCACAGTAACTATACACAGTCGCTCGCATTGGCAGTTTAGGCAACAAAATATATGAAATCTTAAGTCTAGCCATCAGTTAAGTGGAGTGTATATAATAAAAAGTAAGAAAACAGTAGTAAAATAGTGTATAGCAAATATAGAAATAAAGAAATACATACATACATACATAACTTCACGCCAGTTCCCTTGCGGGGTAGGCACGAATAACAGAGCGCCATTTAGGCTTATTCTTACACACCTCACTTAAATAAAGAAATAGTCTATTATAAATAGTATTAACACATATAGTATATGTAACTAGTACAAGTTAATAGATAGTGGTTTGTTTAAATGGAGTATAAACGTAACACAGATAAGTTAAAACTGTAACAAATTTAAGCATTTATGTAAAAAGGAAAAACAACGAAAGAAAATAAACATAAAAGGGGAAAAGAATACTCTCTATCATGAACTATGATGGAGGATGAGGTGAAAAAAAAATATGGGACTCACAATCCACGGAAACGGGACCTGGATATGATCTTTAGACACGGATCCATGCGAGGATGCAGGTCCGAATTGTACTCAGACCTACCCACCTCGACAGGCAGGCAGACATGATGACTTTATTAACCATTCTGTCTTTGCTAAAATGGCTACGAAATCACCGGAACGGAACTATAAAAATTACAGTTATTTAAATAAAATAATTCAATGGTTTTACTGTGATATTCAGTCAGTTTATAGTTTAACTGATGGATAAATTGTATGTAGGTAATTGAAGTCAATTCTAAGGCTGCGCGCAAATTCAGCACGGCGAGTTCCTACAAAATGTACTAAGAAAAAGCGTGTAAAATGCTCGCCGCTGGCCACCGGCATAGGGGACCTATTTGCACCCCGCCTTAATCTCTTAAATATTATAAACTGCACATTCCTTTTGTTATTTGATAAGGGAGCAGAAATAGTTTTAATGACCTCGTTATGCATTGATCCATATTGCAGTTATTCATTCATACTTTACGTATGAAAACATATGATAGAACACGTATTTACGTACGATCCAATCAATACGCGTCATAAATTAAAATTGTTTAATAAGTCAGTTTCAATGGGAAAAATACCTATTGTAGAAATTGAATGAATACGACAATCACATGTGGTTGTAAAAACTATTTTAATTTTATTTATCATTTAAATAATAAAACCAACTACAAATTACACATCCATCCATACTCGAACTTCTCTCAAGAACGTTTTTCTTGTGCACTGCGGGGATTTGGAATGAACTCCCCGCTCCCAGCTGTTTTTCAACATCGCTTCGATATGGGGTTTTTAAAAACCCCTTTTTAAAAAAAAATTTTTCGAGGCCAGTAGCGCGTTGGTGACATCAGTGGTGTTGCAAACGTCCATAGGCTACAGTGACCACTTTCCGTCAGGTAGGCCATCAGCCTGTCAGCTGTACTCTAGCTATACAAAAAACTAATATTTGATATCTACGTACATTAATTATGTACTTTCGATAACGAGGATGAACGTGGGATAATTTTATCCCAGAAAAAGTTAGTAGTCACATACAGTCCACAATTTATTTTTTTGAAACTAAACGATACGACATGATGAGACAATGGCCCATTTCATTTCAAGTAGGTATATACACAGACATTATCTATTGTATATAATAATAAATTTTATCAGAATGTAAACCAAAATTACAACATATTAATTAAATCATAAAATTGATCAATAATTACGCAGTTATTTCCACTTGTCCGTAATAATCGGTTGTGAACAGGAAAACGAAACGTAATTTATGTTTAAAAAAGCTCTGTGGCCCAGCTTTGCAGCCCGGCAGGCGGCAACGAAACGTCAAAATGACAATCGATTCCAGAGTGTGTGGATGTATCTTTTAAAAATAAACTTTTAAATAGATTTTTAAGAAAAAGTGGCAAAATGTGTAATGGTTAACAGTACGTTGTAGTAATATTTAAAAACCAAAAGCATTTTGTAAACTGTGATATTAAATATTTTTGCTTGCCATAATGTTCCTGAGATTATTTATCGGTATAGTTTTATTTAGTTTAATCGTTTCCCATGGAAATATCGTCGTAAGTATGTCGTAATAATTATCTTTCTACGTAGGTACTAAAATGCCTGTTTTTATCACATTTTTGTATCTTTTCTGAGGGTCGCGATCATGACCTACCCTTTTTTTATATTTAGTGATAAAATAAAATACGCAGCTAAGTACGATTAAAAAAATGCTTCCTCATTCCTGGTTATTAATATAATGTATACATGTATAATGAATTACTATCTATGTATAGTTTCAATTTATAGAATTGTTAACGTTTTCTTTTAGATATATTTTTTATTTTCATCGAGGTTTCGCATTACGGTGTACAGCGTTGTTTTTATTTAAAGCAAGTTCCACTGGAGAACATGTTCTTAAATTCATGTGTATTAAGCCATAGGTAACAGATAATCACTTTCCATCAGCTAAAAATTCAGGTTATAACTAGTAAAACTCGTAAGATCCAGCTGAAATTGTGTAGGATAAAAAAATATAGTCATATTATAAGTATTTATTATGCATAACTATTTAAAGCACTACACCACTAATTTAAAAAAAATTATCAATATGATTCAATTAAACAACAAAATTATTTTACATGTGATAAAAATACAACAATTCGCAGCATTATAATTACATCTTACAGTCTTGACACCTGATGAAACTTAAAATGTTATAAAAATATTTATTATACCTTTTCATTTAATTTTTAGTTGTTTGTTTTATACTAAACACTCCGCTCATATTCATATATACATATAAAATAACAAATTAATAAACAAGTGAAAACATATTTAAATTTTAAAGTATCACTTAGCTAATATTATACTATAGTTACAGAGTTTTCATAGATAAGACATATTTTTTCTCACAGACACAATTTCAACCAGTTTACGTGTATTTATGCTTACCACTTACTTACACTTTGCATGTCTGTAACATGTTCATTATTCAAATAGTTCTATAGGCCAAACATTTTAATTTTTTACTAGTATCTGTGTATATAAATACATTTAGTATGTGAGTAGTCTGCAAATCAAAATTTTGTAGGTGTGACATCTACCAATCTTCCGACAAGTATGGTAGATATACAGTCCATCTCCAAAAAAGAGATATATGCAATCCTACCAATGAGACCTTAATATGCTGATATTGAAACACTTGGCTTATTTACACGTAAATAAAATATCACAATTAAAACTGTTAATAAGTAGTTTTATTATGTGTACTAGTTGCAAACACTTAAGAAATACTATATATACACATATAACAAAAACTGTTGCTCACTTTCCTGATAGAACATAATCATCTATTTTTCTTCCAATTCTTTAAATTTAGTTTTCAGCTGCTTTGTATAGCTGTCCAATTGATAAGCATGTACTTCAAATTTTGTTACTTGCTGTTCTATCATATCTATCTGTTGTAACAATGGTTTAATTTGTTGGTTATCTGAAATTAATAAGTTTAAACTAGAAATTCACAAAGGGTTTTATAGCCATTTTGGCAAAAATAGTAGTACCTTTATGTGATTATCATGCCCATCTGTTTATGTCACAGCTATTTTGATCAGCAACTATCTAAATTTCACCCATATAACTCAAGCTTATATGGATGTTTGACAGTTGTATTCTATATGCTACTACAGAATGGTGTAGTATAGGTGGATAAAGCTCAAAACACCTTAAATTTAGTTTGTTAAACAAGATTATTGTCTTGGAGTTTTGAAGATATCTGGATATTTTTTTTATTAAATGCTTTATTTAAGTATTAGTAAATAAGATTATTGTCTTGGAGTTTTGGAGATATCTGGATATTTTTTTTATTAAATGCTTTATTTAAGTATTAGTAGCTAATTGATAAAATTGTTTGGATTTATATTTCAATATATAAAATTTACACCTCCAACTCCAGCAATTTTACCTACATTTTTTATTTTAAACATACTCCCATCAATTAAATGTTAAGATGTATCTATTTACTAGTTTCCAAGATGAACAAGTTCAAACATACATATTGTTCAGTTTTATATATTTAATATCTGTGAAATATATTTGATACTTACATAGTTCATTGCACTCAGTTAGTGATTTATTCAAATTAACGGCCAAGTTCCTAAGATCTGTATATTTAGTTATAGCCAGTCTGTTTATCTCCTCGAGTAGAATGTAGTGGTCCTAGAAAAATTATTTTAATCATTTATGGATAAAAATAACAGTACTAATACATAAAATCATTGTTTTCCATGGGAGTAAGCAGAGGCAATGGATTTCCACTACGATCTTAACATACACCTTTTGCTTCATTTACATTAATTAATCTCATCATACATACACACTTATTTAAAGAGCTTTTTACCTGACCTCTCATCAAAATATCTTTAATTTGATTATGACCAGTATGTCACAGTCTAATAATAAACCTAATATAGTTATAAATATATTACATGCACATAAAAGTGATTTTTACATATTTTTTTTAATAAAAATCAAATGTTTAAACTTTGAACTCGGTTCCACTGGAGAACATTTTTTGAAGGGTAGACATGTACCTAATTAAAAAATAAGTCTACTTCCTTTATGTAATTATAATAAAAATACACAAACAATTTAATTCTAAAATTAAAAGGTCTCTAATTTACACAGTCTTTTCTAAACTTTTGACAATAAGAACAACAGTACAATAATTGGAAGTTAAATTTATCGGCATTCAAATAATTATAGTAGAAAAAGGTATTTTACCTGTCCAGCAGCCACTTCACCTTGTAAATAATCATTTGTCTTTTTGAACAGCTGTGTTGCTAACCTGCTTATCACAGGATCATGAGGATCTAACACTTCAAAACTGGAACAACTTGGTGACATGTGAAGATCTGAAAATAGTTATAGTAAGATTGTAGGTTTAAAATATAAAAACCATACTTAAACAGATTAAACAGATATCTTTGTAGCTGATGATCTTATAAGACTGAATGGCAATGCCATTAAGTGGCTATAATCATGTAATTTTGAGTTTGTTTTTATAACTATCCATACAGGAAAGGAGAAAGCATACAAGTTCCTGCGGCCGGGCGGTCTGTCATAAGAGGCTACAAAACAACCCACAGCGAGGTGGTAAGGCATTTGCCCGACTGGATAGCTACCACCCCTGGTCTAAAGTTTGTCGCCATAACAACCTTAAGTTGTGTTCCGGCATTAGTGACCAGTTTCCAGTCTCCCTTAAGAGAGCAGCAGCGCATTTGTAACACCTTTAGTGTTTCAAATGTCCATAGGCGATGGTAACTGCTTTTTGATTAAGTGGGCTATCTGCCTATCTGCTGAACTCCTGCAATAAAAAAAAATAACTTATTCAACTATTTAATACAAAATCCTTTGAATTATCAAACCATACACATATAATCTGTCATGTTTCTTCATAGGGAGTTAATGCCATAATTAATACCCTTGGGCATGCAGGTTGGTAACCACAATGCAACCTGTTTTCATTGGAGACTGCTGCCCGTCTACAACCAGGGGCTTTATATAGGCTGGCTTTCTTGCGCTAGTAATACCGCTATAGGTAAATGTAATGTCGGACGCCATTCAGCTCGATGGACTGACTGCGCAAGGTCGCCCATAGGCGCTGGATGCGGAAGGCGGAGCACGGGGATGAGTGGCGCCGACTTCGGAGGGCCTACGTCCAGCAGTGGACTGTGATTGAATGACGACAAGAACACGTAATGTTCAAAATTAGCACTCACACCTGCATTGGTACCTGATGGCATTTAATCGAGAAGTTTAATTAAAAACTATAAAAATAACGTTTTGGTGAACGAAAAACATGACATGTATAGGTGTAACATTAATATATTGCCGTGAATGCTGTAGTTCGAGAATTCGTCCTTGGTTTTCTATTTTGTATACTATATTAACTATTATATTCATAAATGTATGTTTTCACTTAAGTTCATTAAATCATCGCAACAAATTACCTTTGACTGTACCTTCCCTTGTCCATTTTTCGATTTCTTCTTCAGACATAGTCGTAAAAGACTAAAAAAAATTAATTTCCTTATTTCTTTGTGATGAGAGCTTAGTTAAAAAAGCACAACAATAATACAGTCTTTATTATTGAAATAAATTGGGCGTTTAACAAATTACAATGATGAACAATCTACTATCATCTGACATCTGTATTCTGAATGACGTTTGTTAAAGTGACAAATTGACATAGACGTTTCGAGACTTGGAATTTCTCTGGTTACGGGACAACTTTACAGTGTTGCTACTTTTTTACGAAGAGTAAATCTATTATATATATTTATTTTATATAAGCAACATCACATTGCGAAACGGTGTACATAGAAAAGAAAGTAAAATTAAATTTTAACTTTTATGTATGACCTTCAAAAAATGTTCTCCGGTGGAACTTATGGCTGAATATTTATTATTTTTAAATGCACTAAGGACCGCGACACCGCCTTGGAGATCGTGGTGGGGTGTGTGAGACTCGCCGGTTTATGCCGCCGGATAACCCCACTAATTCTTCCGGCGTTCCTTCGTTCACCATTGCTAGGATCGCGGGAAAACGGTGCGACGTGTCCAATAGTCTAAATTGCATTGCATTTAATTTTAAAACAGTAAATGTTTTAAAATTATTTGCCATGCAATTTAGATCTATTAAAAGATACTTTATTTATGCTGATTAATTAATTCAGTTCCCTCTTGATATGAATTTGACTTTCGCGTTCTAATTCGTTAACTTTTGTTCACATTTTCTTTTTCTTTTCATGATCGTTCGTTATTATTCGATTGTTTATGCATTGGAAACGTAACCTTAAAGTAAATGTAAAAATGTAAGGGATATATAGCTCTAAATTTTTAATTACCTAGCCTATAATCACAGCTGCTATCGACTTTTTTTATTCATAAGTGAGTTATGAGAGTTGAATCAACAACTTACCGGTTGTTGATAACATGCGGTTGAGAACAAATCCTCAAAATTTTGACTCTTTTGCCTTGTAACATTTTGCATCTAATACACTTGATTAATGCATTTTATTTATCATTTAAGAGATATGCTCTTAAAGGTCAGAGCCTCCTCCAATCTTCTTTTATTTGATCCGTGAATGCTCACATTGTCTTCCCTTCCCTTTCCTTGCTTCCACTTATTATCTATATATACATATGTATATAATTCGGTCATATAAAAACATGTTTTATCCCCTTACTTCAAAGAGCTGGCTTCACCTCCGATTTATTCAAATTTTATTTCCAAATAAAATGGTTGACTTAACTAAAAACTGTTTCAGATGACTCAAAAGTCCGGTGATTACTGGAATGAGATGGAACCATTCGGCCAGTCAAATTCTCCTTCGCCAGATCTGAGGCTCCCAACAATCATTGTTCCCAGTTTCTATAGACTGAAAATCAAACCAAATTTGGAACATTCAAACTTTAGTGGTGAAGTGTATATTACTCTAAGACCAAATAGACACACAAAAGAAATAATTTTACACTCAAAGAATCTCAGTATTAGTACCAATGCTAGGTTAACTGAGCAAATATATGAAAAAGTTGAAACAATATATAGCACAAGGCGTAAACGAGATACTCCTGTTGAGGCAACTGTTACTTTGGAAAATGTTACAACAACTATTGCACCTAATCTAACTACAGAAGGTGATATTGAAAATAATGTGACTAGACAAGGAACTACAGTTAGTCCAACACCAATTACAACAGAAGCTCCAACTTTGGCTATCGATACTCAAGTAACACGCAGTAGTCTCCATGATATAAGAATTCTCGGTATATCAGAAGGCACTGGAGACAGGCTCGTCATTTTGTTAGAAACTGCTTTACGAGCCGATGTGGATTATATATTGAATCTATCGTTTAAGGGGAATATATCGAATTCTTTAACTGGATTTTACAAAAGTACTTATACTAATAGCAACAATGAAGTTAAGTGAGTATTGGCTTAAACATAATAGAATAGAATAAAATATACTTTTTGTACAATAAAATTTATGAAACAATACACAGAAAACAGCTTAGAATTAAGTATAAATGTGCGGCCTTATCTCTGGTAGCGATCTCTTTCAGACAATCTTGGAATGCAGAGAGAAAAATGACACAAATGTAGGGCAGGGTTTTGTTGCACAATATCCTAAAATATATTTTAAAATACATCTTAATATTGTTAGGTATATATTTACACATAAATATACATATAGATTTGTATACACACATAAATACATAAAGCTTAGTAATATATATACATATCTATTAAAAACATGTAATGTACATAAATTTATACCGTATGGTATTAATCCTTAACAAATCTTTGAAGGAAGATACTGGTTGAACGTGTCTCACTTCTAGTGGATGAATTATCATTATCTTCATAGTGGTCTTTTTTGCATCATAAATTTCTCTTTCAAAATTACTTATCTTTTTACTTTGTCAGTTTTGTGTTACTGTTACCAATTTCATCTAAAGCTTTCACTTGATATTACAATATCAAATTGAGACATGTTTATAATATTCTAAAAATTCAATTTTCAAACTCGCATCGCATCGATGTCGCAAAAAAGTCACTTCAAATTATAAAATATTTCAGTTTGCACTGAGATCTCTATGCTCGTAAAATAGCTATTTTCGAAGATTAATGCCACATTTAATTACAGAGGTCTTGGTGTAACTCAATTCGAGCCGACATCAGCGCGTGCCGCCTTCCCCTGCTTTGACGAACCTGCATTCAAAGCGAAGTTTGAGATTAGCATTGCGCACCCTGAGAATGTAACTGTCTTGTCAAATATGAAGGTCGCCACACAGGAACCGATGTAAGTAACTATCCATTACTAGTTGTTGAAGCCACTTCGCGCGTGCTGTATTTAGGCTCGTCTTCTGAATCCTGCAATATATTGAAATATACATGCAACTCCTGTTTTAATTCCTAAAATTGACAAAATCCGTTTATAACTTTTTGAGGTCTATTCGAGGCAGTTTCAAACAGAGTGAACGACGATAAATTCTGAAAAGTAAAATTTACTATTAGGTGTCGAATAAACGTCTTCAAATAAATATTAGCATTTATTTTGAAATGACCGAGAGACGCTGCCTTTTTATTGATATAATCATGGTGTCCATAATTTGGTAAACTATATTGTATAGAATCAACAGTACAATGCGATAAACTGGCATTTATAGGACCAATAGTTTTGTTCTGACGTCATAACATTATAGCTACTAATAAAGGACAATGTAGGTACCTAATGTAAATGTCAAGCCACGAGATAAAACTAACTCACTCTGTATATCCCCAAATATAAATAAATTATCTTGTCTGCTTATTGTTAAGGAAAACTACTTGAATTATTACCCTGAGTATAATGAATAATAAGATTAAATATTATTATTAGAAGCTTTTATTTAACTTGCAATGGATGTACCTATGTGTGTAAGTATGTTGTAAGTTCGGGTTGAATCTTGCAAGTTAAATTTGACCAGCTTCCGTTTCCGATTGAGCTGAAATTTTGCACGCATATGTATATCGCGTGACAGTGCAATAATATGGTACCATGGAGCTGATCTCCTGATGGCGTCGGAAGGTGGCCATAGGAACTCCTGTACTAAACAAGATAGACCCGTCGTGTTTGGGCTCGTTTTACTTGTCTTGGCTATCACTCTGCTGCTACATGATATCCAGGATCTCAAAAGCTTGTATTTAAAAACCTTTTTAAAAAAGCTTATTTATTATTACTCTTCATCCAAAATTATTTATGCAATAAGATATTTCGACAAACGACTAGAGAATCTTTTACAGCTAATTCCTCAACTTTCGTCCTCTTTGCGTCGCATTTGTTCATTCCAGTGGGTCGTGACCTTTACCCGCTACTTTTTTTATTGTTTTTTACCCCCAGTAACGATCGACGGCAAGTAGTGTGGATTTGGTTGGACCAATTCATCAGACTGCGACTTCGAGATCCTTTTTCCTTCTAACTTACCATTATTTTCTCTAAATAGCTTCAACGAAATTAATAAACAAAGATAGACGGAATAACGGACAGGCGAACGGACGTAAACATTGGGTTCTGTTTCGGCCAAAATGCAAAATGGATATGGGACACTCGTAATATAATATTATCACCGACACCTGCATGATGATCTTCCAGGCATCCCCGGATCCTAAAGGATTTTAAAGAAAAATAAATATAATGCTGGCGATCAGAGAATGCTAATCCTCTTGCTTAACCCTTGAAATTTCTTAGGCAGCTGCCCATGTTATCGATAAATATTATACTACAGTCACATTATGACGTACTTTACAATACATTATGCGTTAATCATAAAAAACTACGCTGCGCGCCCGGTCAAGATATGCCTTACCTTTATTTATGTTTATTTATTGGACTACCTATAAAGCAGAACCTCCTGCGGGTGTTTCCTCTGGACTCTATCTATTTCTTCGTGTAGGTGTTTCGTGTTGTGTGTAGGGCAAACAAGCTCGAGGAACACGGCTTAAGAAATTTCTCAATTATTTGTCAAGTTGGGTACGCACAATAATGACTTTAAAACCTTCAATATCATTACAGTCCTGAACAACCGAATTGGAAATGGACCCATTTCGAAAGATCAGTTGACATGTCCACATACTTGGTCGCCTACGTCCTATCGGATTTCAAGTCTCTCGAGACCAACTATACGAGCAAAGATAACGTGACAAAACCAATCAGGGTTTGGACGAGACCAGAATTGATATCGAAAGCGAACTATGCATTAACTATTACACCCAAACTGCTGGATTACTATGAGGATGTGTTTGGAGTACCTTATGCGTTGGATAAGTTGGACTTGATAGCGATACCTGACTTTTCGAGTGGCGCAATGGAGAACTGGGGTCTTATCACTTTTAGGTAAGGATTTGTTAAACTTCTTTAAACTTGTATACCTGTTGCTAATAATATGAACTGTTATGAGTGACGTTCGTCATACTTTAGGTCTTAAAGAGGCATTTAGTGAATTCGACAGGTGTCTAAATATTCTGGTAATTGTAAGAGAGCATAAAGTTCTACTTTATGTTCATGTTCGTAATACCAGTAATACACATTTGCAAAAGCAGCCGCTTTAAGCCCACTGTGAATATAATAATTGACTTTTAATTTATAAACATCTTGCTGATTTTTTGTGAATTTAGTCTTATGACGTCATTATTCTTTTTTTTATGGAAGCATAGGTTTGCGTTTGACCACTGTCTCACCTGATGTTGAGTGATGACGCAGTCTGGGATGGAGCACGCTTCCCTAGAAGAAACCTATTCACTCGTGACGTGAAGACTTCAAGATTGTATTTGTCAGGATAAACAGACTCCGGCAAATTATTCCACTCTTCGGCAGTGCGCACCAAAAAATATGAAGCACAACGCTTTGTACTAACTGGTGGTGTTTCCACCACGTAACGGTGGCGCAAACCGGTGCGTCTGGTTGTCCGATGGTAAAATGGGGATGGAGGAATCAGCTTGTGCAATTCTAAGGAATACTCCCCGAAATGTATCTGATAGAAGACAGTCAGCCCCGCGACCTTGCGTCTATGCTCTAGACTCTAAAGTCGAGCATAAAAAAGACGACCATTGCCGACCAGCTTCCTGGCTCTTTTCTCAATTGATTCCAACGCCTCCAACTGGTATTTGTTGAATCTGTCTTATGTCTATTTATACATGATAATCAAAAAGGACACAATTTATTACAAAAACCTACAGTAACTTTTAAACTTAGGTCTCATTGGCTGATCATTTTATTATTAAAAGTGCAACTAGCAACTAACTACTTTTAGGGAAACAACCCTTCTTTTCGATGAAGCAGAGAGCCCGCCTCGCGACAAACAAAATGTGGCAATAGATGTAGCTCACGAGCTTGCCCATCAGTGGTTCGGAAACTTGGTCACCATGAAATGGTGGACCGACTTATGGCTGAATGAGGGATTCGCCACCTATATCGAGTATCTTGGAGTTGATCATGTAAGTCTTGTCTTGAAGGGGAAGTTGAGTATTGATTTATTGCTAATCGGTGGTAATAGAAAAGATGGACATCATTTTTTATCATCATTAGAGAAGAGAATAGTCACGACCTTAAAGTGGTTAGTTCCACTTTGGTAAATAGATGTAAATAAAATAAACATATCAATATCACTGATATTTAGAATTACTATGATGGCATCGTAGTTTTCAACCGACTTCATGAAGGAGAAGGTTCGTAACTTGATTGGTATTTTTTTATGTTGTATGTACACCGATTACTCTGAGATTTATGGTCCGATTTACGTGATTCTTCTTTAGTTTGATGCGGAATAGTTGCCATTTGGTCCCCTAAAAATTTAACATAGCCTGGCCCAGTACATTTTATGAAAATTTTCCGTTTCCGTTTCTTGGGACTTCTATTTTTTTGGGCACGCGGCACCTTTCCTAGGCCTACGTATTGCTAGACACTAAAAAGTAACAAATAAAAAAAAACTTCGTTTAAAAAACCGACTTCAGAAACTAGAAAGTATAAAATAACTTAATAAAGATTTTTGACTAAGGATTTATTTAGTTTATTAAAAGACAAAATAATATAAAATTTTCTACGTCTTGAAGTCGGTGCCGAGTTTTTATTTTTAATATATACACATTATGGAAAGCCATTGATTTAGCTCAGATAGTCACTGTGTTTAAAATTGAAATAATACGGCAATGGAATGAAACTTCTTAAAATTTTCAACGTTGACTAATTCAGTCTAATGCCTGTGCTAAAAGAGAGTACAACATAAATAGCTAAGTGCAAACGTTTGTTTGAAAATATTATCTAGTATTTTTCTATGGCGTGAATTCAGTAGACAGGCAGCCGCCTCACCTGATGGAAAGCGGATACCATCGCCTATAGACGAATGTATCACCAAAGGTACTACCAATGCGCTGCCGCTCTCTAAAGGGAGTTTGGAACTTGGCCACTAACGCCGGTACACCACTCAAGGTTATTATGGCAGCATACTCTAGACCAGGGGCCCAATTCTGCTATTACTATATTAAGTTATGAATGTCAAAGAAGCAAGTGAGGTGTGTAAGAATAAACCTGAATGGCGCTCTGTTGTTCGTGCCTACCCCGCAATGGAACTGGCGTGAAGTTATGTATGTATGTACTATATCTTCAAAATCGCCGGACACTATCATCTCTATCGTAGATTTGCCTGATATATATCTTTATAAACATTTATACACAAAAACTCGCGAAATGAATATTTACAATTTTGATAGCTTCTCAATATTCATTACGGCTCATTTCAGCATTAGTAGAATACCAATTTTTGACACTGTGCCAATGAAATCGTGCTTTGAATATCTTCGCAACGCACGCTAAGATATTGAAATAGCAGAATCCGGCCCCCAGGGGTGGCAGCCATCCAGCCGGGCAAATACCCTACCACCTGGCTGTGGTATGTTTTGTCGCATCTGCTTAATTCCATAGATTGAGCCGGAATGGAGAATGTTCGAATCGTTTTCGCGTGACAAGATGGATCTTCTACGTATGGACGCTTTGAAGAACACTTCTCCCGTCTCGAGACAAGTTGTTGACGCCTCGGAGATATCGCAGAAGTTCGACGAAATATCGTATACGAAGGGAGCAAATCTAATCAGAATGTTGAACCACTCCGTGTCTGAGGCATCGTTTCATAAAGGATTGGTCACATATTTAAACAAATGGTATGTATCCCACTCACATAACATATTTCAGCTGGATTTTTTCAAAACTATTAAGATTTGGGGTTTTCGGAAAAAATCGCACTGAAATTCTTCCCAGAAAAATTCCTACGGGATTTCCAGGATAAAAAGTGGCGCAGATTTTTAGTCTAAAAATTAGTTGTCGATCAGCGAAAATCGGCATCTAAATCGGCTCAGTAGTTTTTACGTGAAGCCCGAACAAACAGACAAGAAATCTAAAAATACTGTAAATTATGATTTGATTAGGTTAGGACCAACCAAAAAACACATCCATAGTCTAGTCTGAATATAAGGCGCACCTCCACGCGGCCGTAACGCTTTTTCGTGACAGAAAAATCCTAAGACCCCCGTCTATATAAAAATATCACTACAAAAAATTGCGTTGTGTTCTCCATCATTTATATAGTGTTCCAGTTGTTTTTTTTTAATAGCTTCAATGTACAGACGCGACATGTTTAGAATTTTATAATATTGTGGATAGATTATTATTTTATTTAAGTTTGTGGCTTGGCAGCTAGGCCTTTAACCCAGATCTTAGTTTACAATATAGTTTCTTCATTTTCTTAAGCCTATGTGTAGCACAGCTGAACTGTAGGTAATCAGCTAGTGCCATTCAACGGAGTTCTTGTGACAACTCTAAAGGCCACATTTCTCACAAAACACATAATCACTACTCAAAAACCATCAACATCCTACAACGATTGTTCATTTTAGAGAGTAATTTTACACATTTTTAGAAAATAAAACTGCACAGCACAACATCACCTTTCAGTTCCCGCCAGAAACTCCTATTGTGGATAGAGAATTTGTTCGCGTGCAGATTAATAATATATCAATTATGTTGTATATTATTTAAGGAAATATTCAAACGCGGAGGAGAATGACTTGTGGGAAGCGATGTCTACGGCGATCCAATCGGACCCCGCCCTGGCCGGCCAGTCCGTGGTGGAGTTCATGAACTCTTGGACGCGCCAGGCGGGGTACCCGGTCGTCAACGTCAACAGGAACTACGACACCGGTGTCGTGGAGATGGAACAGGTATCAAATAGTTTATACTAGCCGCGCCCGCGGTTTCACCCGCGTGGTGATGGAAAATCGTTATATTTTCGATAACTCAGACTGTCTATCTATATATATATAAAAGTAAGTCGTGTTAGTTACACTATTTATAACTGAAGAACGACTGTACCAATTTGGCTGAAAATTGGTGGGGAGGTAGCTTAGAACCAGGAGACGGACATAGGATACTTTTTATCCCGTTGGAAGCGGTAGGTGGCGCTGAGATCGGGTTCTAGAATCCTTCTAATCACCTGGAGCGATTTTGGTGATTTTTTGTTGTGTGTTTGAGTGGGTCCCCGGATGGTTTAAACACACAATTGGAACCGGTAGGTGGCGCTGGGATCGGGTCCTAGATTTTTATTTTTTCAGAGCAGGACAACATCTGCCGGGACCGCTAGTATCTTTATAAATTACACCCTATATGTTATTCTGATGTGTAAGCTATATTACTGTAAAGTTTCATCCAAATCCAGTCAGTAAATTTTGTGTGAAGAAATAACAAACATATAATATAATAATTTATAATAAGCAGCAATGAAACTATTTGTAAATGCGTCCATTTCGTGTACCGACTGTACCTGAGAGTGCTGAACGTAACAAACTGACGGTCGGTTAATGTGTACCGTCAGGACGGAACGTACGCACTGATGGTTGGTGGAGCACTGTAAGCGGCCTAAAATGTACCTATGGGAGCTGCATACGTCTAGTCATCGCAGCGGACAACGAACTACTGGCACGCGCAACGCGGGAGCGCACATATTAATGGTTGCTCTATCTCGCTCGCACATCATCCGTTTCGCTCACACACTCTGCTATATATTATTGTAGCTGTACGACTTGTTAACATTTGTACTTAAGGCTACCGTTTCCAAAATAAATTAGTTCACATCAGTACTCTCTGCCGTCTGAAGTATCATTTAACCTCCACTTCTTGCTGCTACATACCCATTCGAGCTGCAACTGATTTATCATAAATAAATCCATTCAAATTTCGTCGGAGCGAGATGGCGGACTCCATTTAGGGATACCTTTAAGTTAATAATTGTTGATGAAGTATTTTTTCACTTCTCCAGAGACTGTTCTCAAGTACGAAAGAACCTTACCAGAACATGATAGACCAGTTGTGGCATATTCCTATAAGTTACACAGCAATGGACGCACCGTTAGATCAATGGTCTACTGCTCCGAAGACATGGCTGAAGGATAGAATTGGAGTGTTCAAATCCAATATGACTAAAGATCAGGCTTTGTATGTCAATATCGATGCTATTGGTGAGTTTAATCCCTATTAATATTATAAATGCCAAAGTAACTCTGTCTGTCTGCCTGTTCCGTTTTCACGGAAAAACTACTGGATCGATTTGGCTGAAACTCAGTATATATATATACATATATATATATATATATATATATATATATATATATATATATATATATATATATATATATATATATATATATATGTGTGTGTGTGTGTGTGTGTGTGTTTGGGTGTGGGTGTGGGTGTGGGTGTGTGTGTCTCTGTGTGTGTGTGTGTGTGTGTGTGTGTGTGTATAAACGCAAGAGATGAAAGACTAGTGGCGCCCTCTGGAAATGTAGGGTTTTGGGGACTTCCGAAGCTTCATTTCGATATCAAATTATTAATATTTTAGGTTATTACCGTGTGAATTACGATCAAAGGAACTGGCAGCTCCTTACTGAGGCTTTGAAGACGGGACATTTCAAGTCTCCCATCACCAAAGCCCAGCTTATAGATGATGCCTTCAATCTTGCCAAAGGATCACAGCTTAACTATAGTTACGCCTTGGGAATGACCACTTGTGTGAGTAATGGGGAGGATTCCAAAATCGTATGGGACCTACTGCTGAATAATATGGCATTTTTGAGATATAATCTACGTGCTACATCCGGATTTGTATACTTCCAAGTAAGTGTAGTAATTACTGCCCTTTGGAATGTAAATAATCTGTAATTCTTTTGATGATTTAAATTATTAATATATGGCACCACGTGCGTGTGATGACAAATAGAACTACATCTTTCGTCTCATTTCCTCAATAGTATTAAGATGAGACAAATGTATTGATGAAAAACGCTTCCAAGGAGGTTTGATTATGCAGCTTATTTATTTTCATAATGTGAAACTCTGTGGAATTCTTTTATTACTTAAGTACCTATTTACCGCACGTTCCGTTCTGTGATGCGTAATTTTGAACTTTAGAACAAATCTATACAGGCTTCGTAAGTGCATTTTATGAGCAAATGTGTTGAAAAGTATATTTTTATCTTTAACAATCGATATAACCGCGAATAAAGGCTCCCGAGTTTGATGTGGTTTTAATTCTAATTACACCGACCCGCAAAAAAAGGGGTCTATACTTTTGACCAGGTCCATCAATTTCTTTACATCTATTTTTATGTATTTCGATGCGCTGAATCCCAATCTGGGGTCAGTTTAGTCCATACATCCTAAAAATGTTGAGGATGTTCAAGAATACAGACCATTTATTTTGTGGGCCAGTGTTATTAATTATTGTTTTGGCATTTATAAATAAAAAGCGGATATAAAGTAATAGTAAAATAATTGAACAGGATTTCATGAGATCGATTTTGAGTAAACAACTCGAGCGTGTCAACTATGGACTTGACAAGCCAAAGGACGACAACGAAGCGTTTCTCATAGAGAACTTAGTAATGTGGGAATGCTACACGGAGTCACCAAGGTGCCTGGACTGGGCGAAGGCCCAGTTCGATAGTTGGGCTAAGCAGACCAATCTGACAAATAACCCGTAAGTACTGTTAGTTAATGGTAATTATTGTAACTGTCCATTATAAATGTACCTGTATTATGTATGTGCGACTCAATTTGAATTCCTATGCCAAGCATTCACGTACATTCGCACTCCACTAAGCCTAGGAATTATGTCAGGCAGATTGATATTAAAGTAAAACTAATAAAGGCATAAATTGAATAATACGAGTTTAATTTTAGCTTAGATGTTTTACTTGGAAGAAGTGACACCATCATTTTGTTTTATTCTTTCAATGATGTCAAAGGTTATTTACTTCCTTTTACTTAAGGAGGTTCTATAGCTTCACCTATAAAGAGTTTTGATATACAAACTCTGACATATGTCATAGGACCGATAATCTATATAAATAAAAGTGAATCGTAGACACACGTACGCACATAACTTGAGAACAACTTTACCGATTTGTAATCAAAGTTGGGACATGAATCGCATGTATTATCTATGATTCGCATAGCTTTTAAAATTTTTGAGAGTTTTTGGAGGGAACTGAAAGGAAACGTTGTGCTGTGTAGTTTTATTTTCTAAAAATGTGTAAAATTACTCTAAAATGAACAATAGCTGTAGGATATTGATAGATTTTGAGTAGTAATTATGTGTTTTGTGAGATTATGTGAACTATATAGCCAAATGTGGCCTTTCGAGTTTTCACAAGAACTCCGTTGAATGACGTCGATTGTAGCCTACAATACAACGGCGCCTCTCTTAAAGGCCTAGTTGCCAAGCCTTAAACATAAAAAAAGTTAAAAATTTTGACAGAAAGGAAAATCGTTTCCCAGGAAGAAAAGTACTGTTTTCATCCCTGTGATCAGGCAAGCGTACTTTTAGAATATGAGAAATGAAAAATACCTTATGTATGTTTTGATATATACAAGAGACATTAGAATAGAATAGAATATATATTATTTATTGCGTAATGCATGTATAGACATGTTAGGGTTTTTATACACTAACAGATATACAATGCAAAAGTGGATGGATGCAGAAGTCGTGGAAGGCCACGACACACCTTCCATGATCAAATTGATCGTGTACTAGCAGAAGGTGATGTCAGGAGCCTTAAGAACAGACGAGCGAGCATGACAAGAGCTATGAATGTCAAAGAAGTAAGTGAGGTGTATAAGAATAAGCCTGAATGAAGCTCTGTTGTTCGTGCCTACCCCGCAAGGGAACTGGCGTGAAGTTATGTATGTATGTACGGTTTTTATAGTATCAATGCATTCGGCCCATAATTGGACGTGCAAAATTATCATTACAATATTGACTTAGAAATAAACATTTTATACAATTACAAAAATTAATAATTACCTTTGTAATTAATTATTAATCATTAAAATAATAATAATAATCTATAAGTAGTCTAAGTAATAATATATCTACCATTACAGCATGTGAAATATATTTATGCCAGTTCATAATGCTATATCGTCCATAAACATGTCTAATAAAATTCTCGTGTCGCGGTGTTAGTTACCAAACTCCTTAACGGCTGAACAGATTTGTATGAAATTTTGTGTGCGTATTGGGTAGGTCTGAGAATCGGTTATTTTATTTTAATTTTTTTTTGATTAAAATTATTAAAAAATACATACAACCCAAAATTTTCACCCTTCTACTACTAACCACTATTTTTTAATAGCGACATTAGTATTTTAATAATTTTCCACTGAGGTGATTTAGATTCAAATTTGAACCAGGTAGATGACGCTGCAATCGGATACCACAATTTAGGTGTTTTTTTGTTGTTGTATGGGTTCAAGTTTATCCTGGAATGGTTTAAATTAACGATTGGACCCAGTAGGTGGCGCCGCGATACTCCTAAACGGTGGGCCTGATTTTGATGAATTTTTTGTTTGTTCAAATGGATTTCAGAATAGTTTAGATTAACAATTGGTCTCGGTAGATGGCGCTGGAATCGGGTTCTAGATTTTTATTTTTTTAAAGGCAGGACAACGTCCGCCGGGTCCAGCGTGTATTATAATAACATTTTGTGTTCAGTAGCGAATTTGTTGTTGTTACATCTTGATCGTTTTATTCTAGGATTCCCAGTTACCTCCGTTCTTTGGTGTACAATATGGCACTCCGTCATGGAGGCAGGCGGGAGTTCGATTTCCTGTGGAGTGTGTTTGTTAACTCCACCGATCCCTACATCAAGACCATCATCATTAACAATTTGCCCAGCACTAGAGAAGAGTCTTTGATTACCACGTGAGTTTAAATATATATTTCTTACATTTCATGCTGGGACTTCATCTGGGATAACGTTGCAGGTTAAGGCCGTTTCACACAGATGTGGCGATGCGTGTAGTGCGATATTGTTTTTAAACGTTAATGACGTTAAATATTTACAAATAACGTATTATGTAGTACTAGCTGCGACCGCGGTTTCACCCGCGTGTTGACGGAAAATCGTTATATTTTGAATAATTCACACTATATCTTTAAGTAAGCTATATTATTGTAAAGTTTCATCAAAATTCATTTAGTGGTTTTTGCGTGAAAGTGTAACAAACATACATCCATTCTTACAAACTTTCGCATTTATAATATTAGTAAGGATATAAATTAATGAGTCTGTTCGATAACGGAGTTATTTTTAAAGCTTTAAATAAGATGCATTCGGCCACAGTCAATATCTTTAACATTATCGCTGATCCAGCATTAGAGTGAAAATTTCATTTCATAATGTACTCTAGGTTACTATAAAATTATCTACAATCAGTTCTAGCATAAAATGCAAATTTTGATGTTACATTAACATAATTCTCAGGTACAGAATTCAGAATTGTCTAACTCGGAACATACACGAATTATACAAATAGATTATTAAGATTTGAACTCATTCCTAAGAAAAATATATCGTTTAGTGTTTAAAATGCATCCATTACTTGCGCTAAGGGCCAAGTTTTCAATCGTCAGATAAAAGTTATTCATAGAACAAAACACGACATGAGAAAATTAAAAAATGGTAGTTGCATGAAAAAAAGTGTTAAATTGTTTCACTTTTGAATTTATTCAGCTGATAACTTTTATCTGATGATTGAACAAATCGGCCCTAAGTAAATTTTATGGGAGCTGCATACGTCTAGTCATCGCAGCGGACAACGAACTACTGGCACGCGTTTTTTTTTTATTGGACTTGACTTTATGTTGTTGGTCCGAAGACCTTACAAGTTTACCGGGGTCTTTAGGGCGAGTGCCTTCGCAAAGCGAAGGCGCTCGAGCTCGGGGGGCAACTTGCTCGAGGGAGCTCCCTAAGGAGTTTTAACTCGGCTGGACTGTTGCCATGAGAGGGGAATGAATTTAATGATGCCCACCATAGGGCGACACAAAGCACTAATTGAGAACGGGCGACGGGTAATATAAAGCCCGAGGGGAAGGATCCCGGCGGGCCGGGATCGGTGGTTCGCGGTGGCCTACGCTATCTTACTGCCGTTTCGCAACGTGTTATGGCTGGGAGAGAAGAAACGGCGAACTGGCACGCGCAACGCGGGAGCACACATATTAATAGTTGCTCCATCTCTCTCGCGCATCATCCGTCCCGCGCACACATTGTGTTATATATTGTTCTAGCTGTACGACTTGTTAATATTTGTACTTAAGGTTACCGTTTCCAAAATAAATGAGTTCACTTCAGTTCACAACAGCACTCGACAGTGAATACTACTAATCTGCCATCTGAATTATCATTTAACCTCTACCTCTCGCTGCTACAATTTTAGGCCTCGCGCACTTTGGACACGTTTTCGTACGAATTTTACTCGTGCGGACACGTACAAACACGTACGAACGATCCCGACATTCCAAGTACCACGGGAGCGCGCAGACTGGGTGCGAGTTAGTCGTGCGTGTAGTTCAGACGTCCGAAAACATTCCGAACTTATTGCGATTTTAAAACACATTCGTACGTTTTAACCTTAAGAAATGGATATGTTTAGAATATATTCAAACGTTTCTCTTTTTATACGTACATAACCATGAAACAGTATGTGGTTATTATATAAGTCTTCCATGATGTGATGAAATTCACCAAAATCGTGTCGGTTGTCGGTCATTCATTGGCGACGACGCCACCGCAGTCTTCGCGTTATAAGAGAATTGTCGCGAAGATACAGATTATTCATCGCGCTCCAACCAAAGCAGACTTCACAAATCCGATGGCACTAGAACACTGCTCATTTGACGAATAAAAACATATACAGAGTGCGCACTCAATTCGTACGACCACGATCGTACGTATACTGCACGATACGCATTCGTGTCCAAAGTGCGCGCGGCCTTATTGTCGCGGAACTTCTTTAACGCTGTGTTAGTGTTAAGGGAGGGCGTCATCCGATGAATTTAACAGGCCTCAGATGATATAGCTGTACCATACACATCCAAAAGGACGGTAGCTATATTATGGGAAGATATGTCGATTCTGATTTTCTAAATATTTTTCAGACTCGACCGATGTTTGAAGTCTAGACTTGCCAGGTGGTAGGGCATTTGCCCGACTGGATGGCTACCACCCCTGGTCTAAAGTATGTCGCCATAACAACCTTGAGTTGTGTTTCGGCGTTAGTGACCAGGTTCCAGTCTCCCTTAAGAGAGCAGCAGCGCATTTGTAGCACATTTGGTGTAGCAAATGTCCATAGGCGATGGTAACCGCTTTCCATCAAGTGGGCCGTCTGGCTGTCTGCTGATCTCCTGCAATAAATAAAAATAAAAAAAAAGCAGTAAGGATATAAGCAAGTACTTACCGGATGCTGCTAACACCTCTAGATTGTAGTAATATTAAATTTGTTCGATTTGGCGGGAATTAATGTTCAGTTGCGTGTGGTAAGGTTCGTAGTGTCCAACGACTGACTGACATCTCTCGACGGATGACGGATAAGAACATGCTAGATAAGCAAACAATAGGTGTCTTCGATACCGCTAGAGCTGTGACACTCAAACATCGATCATTCGAATGATAGAAAATATATATGCAAACGAGACAATAGCTACGCCACTGATGTCATGCAAATTTTATCGATGTTTCTCTCTTGACATCCCTTCAGATTATTAGAGAAGAGTATCAGCGAAATTCCGAAGCAATACGCGGTGGCAGTTTGGAGCGTGGAGCCACCGATTGGAGTTCAAATAGCTCAAAACTTCCTAATAAACAACTTCGATAGGGTATATTCGAAGTTTACGGAAATGGACCCGTTCATGTTCCCCGCTGTCCTGAATGGAGCCTTTGGATTCATTACGACTAATGAAGAGTTAGATAGGGTGAGTATCGAAGTATACACTTTAAAGCTAGGTGATCTTCTGTTTTTAGATTTGCCACCTATTCATTCAAAGTTTTCATTTACATTTAAATTATTTGCAAAAAGAACTTCGGAATATTCGACGGCCTCTGTGGTTGATCGGGCTAAGCCTTTGCCGGCGTGCCTCATTGCAACGCAGAGGTTCCGGGTTCGATTCCTGGTATAGTAAATTTCAGAAACGTATTTTCTCCGTTATTTACTACGGTCTGGGATTGGCCCCAGAGTAGTCCGTTGTATATTACCCATTACACAAGCGTAACTTGCTTAATTTGGGGATATACAATATGTGTGTTTGTCTGCCGATTATTATTACGATTCTCATATATATATTTTATTTTCTAGTTTCTTACATTTTTCATATAAACATTTTATCAAAATATGTACATTATTTATAAAAAAAAGTATAAAAACTGATCTCCACCGGCAGTAGGTCCTAGGGTTCAGGCTACCGGTAGTTAAGGCTCCAGACATAGGAATCTCCTCACACTACGGGCCGTGTCCAACAAAGCTGCCTTCTGCATCCGACCCTTCACCCAGATACCAAGCGAGAGCGTTTCAAGGTGGTGGTCAAGGCTCTTCGCTATTAGTCCATTCACTGACACCACTATCGGTACTATGATTGTAGAGTCCAGGTTCCACATGGCGGTAACCTCGTGAGCAAGATCAATATACTATTTATTATTATATTGAAAGATTTGTTAAAAATGACACTGGCCCAGACTGGCCTACAAGTAAATAAAGTGTTCTGCACTCTTGACCAGACCCATCTTTGCATTCTTGTGTATTTCGATTCGCTGAATCCGAATCTGGGGTCAGTTTGGTCCATACACCCTCAAAATGTTGAAAGTGTATGGACCAAACTGACCCCATATTCGGTATTTTGGTCCATAAACGGTAAAAAATTTGAGGATGTATGGACCGAACCGACCCCAGTTTTGGATTCAGCGCATCGAAGCGCGTCTGGTCAAAAGTACAGACCACTTATTATTTTTTGTGGACCGTTGATTGATATTAACATTAGTGTAAAGGTGGGGCTTCATCTGGGATAATATTAAACATTTAGGCCGTTTCACGCAAATATAGCGATGGGTTTAAGACGATATTTGTAATGCAACATTGTTAATAATGTTAACAGATAATAACGTTGTATACATATACACTAATGTGGCTATGCGTTAACGGCGTTATTTTTTAACGCAGCTGAAACCGCAGCATATGAAGAAGTTAATCTCATACTAATATATAAAGCTGAAGAGTTTGTTTGTTTGATTGAACACACTAATCTCAGGAACTACTACTGGTCTGATTTGAAAAATTCTTTCAGTGTTGTATAGCCCGTTTATCAAGGAAGGCTATATGCTATATATCATCACGCTAAGACCACTAGGAGCGGAGCACCAATGAAGAATGTTTCAAAATCGGGGGGTTTTGAAAGCAAATTCCACGCGGACGATGTCCCGGGCACAGCTAGTAAAAATATAATATACGAAAAACATAGAAATGAATACCATTTATGGTATGAACTTTCATAAACGTCAATTACAGAGATGGTGTTTTTTTTTTTGGCGAAGTTTCAATTTGCCGCCCTCTATTTTGGGCACCCGAAGCAAGGCAAGGCTTGCCCCCGTCCTAGATCCGGCCCTGGTTTAAAGTTGCTAAAATAATACAGATTCAAAAATCACATTTTTTTCCTGTTTTCAGTTGAAATCATTTGCGCTCCGTCACAAGGAGAAATTAATTCCAATGTCGCAGACATTACAGAAGCTAGTGGACACTGCGCAACTTAGGATCGAATGGGTTCGGAAACACGCCAGCGGAATCAACAGGTGGTTGAAAGATTACGTCACAGGTGAGATTGAAATATTTAAAACTATATAATTCAGTAGGGCTTGACATATACAGGGCTGGTTTATTCGTGTGGGCCTTCAGGACCAAATACAGACCGATTTTGACGAAAACAAAATTATATTGTTACAATCTAGGCCCCGACAAAGATAAATTTCACGTACAAATCTGTAAAAGCACATTTTATTACCTGTCGGCATTTGAACTGATTGTAATCCTTTTATGATCGTTTTCTTTTGTTCACTTATTTATTGGCATACGTTTCTAGTTATTGTAGAAAACAGCCGATTGTTCTATTGTACTCGTTTATCATTAGCCTGGTGTGCGGATTACGATTACTAGGAAATTATGTGAACGTTGCCGGGCGGGGGCACATTCGCATTTGTGAAGTATAAAACGACAGCCTGATTGAGAAAGGAGTCAGTTGAGCTACGACTACGATACAGGCGTGACGAGTGTACATTCGGTAATCTAATAGTGACGGATTTTGCGCGTTTTATTGAATTACGACCTTCTGCATTACGTTTGGATTTGTTGTGTTCGGTTATATTTGTACCTGTGCTATACGTGTTTGTATAGTTCTAATAAGCTCTATAATAATTCTAACGGCATTTTAATTCGAGTCCCGCTAATTCGTAACAATATCATTAGCTTTTAGAAAAAATATTTACCCTTGGTATCGAAGCGGCTGATTTGGAAAAAATGAACACACTTGTATATTTTATTTCTAGAGATTACCCCGCGGCTAAACCGCGTGTCACCCTCTACCCCGACCACATTAACCACACTAATACATCATTTCTTAATATATCTTTTCTCCTGAGTATTTCAAAATTAGTTTATATAAAGCTAAAACTGTTTCGAATTATAACTTGATTAATTATTATTATTAGTCTTTAAAATATGCTCCGTTTGTTTAATGTAAATATATTATTACAAGTTACGCAAGACTCGAATTAAAATGCCGTTGAAGTTACTATAGAATTTATTACAACTATACAAACACAGTATAACATAGGTACAAATGTAACTAGACACTACTGGTACAAACTGCACGATTCAATAACACGCGCAAAGTCCGTCACTATATCGCTTGTCGAATGTACGTCTTACTCGTACCGTAATCTTCGCTCGACTGCCTCACCCCTCCGTTCGGGCATTGTTTTATAGTAAACTGTACAATACACAATGGAAGCTCGTGGGCTGGGTTCTTCCAAGAAAATGTAACTTGCACACCTGCCAACGGCCAACAAAGTTAAAAACAATAAGGATTAGTTCGACACTAATGGTGGCCATAAAACAAGTAGAAAAACAATAGCATGTTTTTCTCAATTACAAATTCTAAACACAAAGTAAACAAAAGAATTCATAATTCCGGGAAAGCAATAAACTGCGCTTTTACGACCGGCAAGTGTGCGCATTCCTTTGACGGCATGTAACAATACATTTAAATTATCTTACCTAAACATGTTCGTAGATGCATCTTGAAGGTTTTCTGTATTCTGTATTGATAGATTTTGACACATACAAGGGCTACTGAGTTATATATATATATATATATATATATACATATATATATATATATATATATATATATATATATATATATATATATATATATATATATATATATGTGTGTGTGTATATATATATATATATATATATGTAATAATAAATTATTCCATGTACGTGACGCACAACGCGGTGCTGGTACCTACGCTCACGTATGGAAGAGAGAGTATGAAAGTAGAGTAAACGCGGTTGAGATGCGAGCACTGCGCAAAATCTGCGGAGTGACGCTCGCGGACCGCGTTCGTAATACCGAAGTAAGAAAGAGAGTTGGTCTGAAAGAAAATATCGGGGTGAAGCTAAGGAAAGGAATGCTCCGGTGGTTCGGGCATGTGGAAAGAATGCATGATGAAAAAATGACTAAACAGATATACAATGCAAAAGTGGATGGATGCAGAAGTCGTGGAAGGCCACGACACACCTTCCATGATCAAATTGATCCTGTACTAGCAGAAGGTGATGTCAGGAGCCTTAAGAACAGACGAGCGTTCATGACAAGAGCTATGAATATCAAAGAAGCAAGTGAGGTGTGTAAGAATAAGCCTAAATGGCGCTCTGTCGTTCGTGCCTACCCCGCAAGGGAACTGGCGTGAAGTTATGTATGTATGTGACATAAAAAAGACCTCTATAAAAATAAGATTTACGTCCTTTTTAGTTAATTTTTTACTGAACTTTTCCTTCCATCGCCAATAGTTCGAAATAAAAATCTAAAATTGAAAATGAAGTGTTGTTAAAGTTGACGTTTAAAAGTTGTTTCTTTGTTACAGATAAATTACAACAAAATAGTAAGGTAACAACACCAGTTCCTATTCCATATTTGAATACGACATCAACTGACATCGGTAATACTACTACAGATCAACCAACCAGCACAGAGAATATAACAACGTCACAGACTACAAGTTAATATAGAGAATTCAATTATAGGTTAATAAGAAATCATTTACTCTTTGTTGTAACGCAAAGAGGCTTTATATTGAGAAACAAACTGCCATAGACAAATTCAATAAAATATCTTAAAAAATAGTTTTAGCCAATTTTCATAAAGCAAAAGCGAAAGTTGAAAATATTAATTATTCATTTAACGGAATCCTAATACTGAGTGAGTGATAAGTTTTAATTTTATCTAAGTATTCATAATTGTCTATGATTTGTATTTTGACAGCCTTAGTGGTGGTTGAGTAGCGTAAACCTTTGCCCGCCTAGCGAACTGGAACGCAGAGGTTCCAGATTTGATTCCTGGCATAGTAAATTTCGTAATACAGAACAGAAAGTTTTCCGTGGCTTACTATGGCCTAGGTGTCTGCGATCGACCCCAGAGCCGTTCGTTGTCGTTGAATCCTACTAGGATATAATAATAGTAGTATAGTAGTTTAAATATGCGTTATTATTATTATTATATGCGTTATTATTATTATTATCATATGCGTTATTATTATTATTATTATATTCTATTACCCGCATGGCTTTACTCGCGTGGACTATAAAACTGTTAATATTATTTACGACACCAAAATGTAAGTATTCATACTTCACTACATAAAAATGCATTAAAGACATGTGTCACTTAAACTTAATTATGAAAACATTATAAACCATAAAGTTACATTTTTATAACTTAGCCAAAATAATATCCGAGTAACATTCACTTTGTATGTATGGCGTTGTGATTGTTAGAAATACATATTGTTTCATATTATTTAAAGTGAAATAAACTTTTTAATCTCATTTTAGGCAATTTCAATCAATTCTTGATATATATCAAACAAATCGGGAATATTTTGTAGTTTACTTTATTCGTGCAGAACGGAGAAAGAATACAATTTCCTGCGGCCGAGCGGCCTGTCGTAAGAGGCAACAAAATAAGCAACAGCCAGGTGGTAGGGTATTCGACCGTCTGGATGGCTACCACCACTGGTCTAGTGTATACCGCCATAACAATCTTAAGTTGTGTTCCGGCATTACTGGCCAGGTTTCAGCCTCTGGTAACCGCTTTCCACGAGGTGGGTCGTCTGCCTATCTTCTGAACTCGTGCAATAAAAAAAAAAAGGAAATAAGCTCAGGCTACGCACAGTGAAAAGTATCGATGAACACCCACTGTTGCCTAGGGGATTTTAAGAAGTGTTTTTTTTTTTTATTGCGGGAGTTCAGCAGACAGGCAGACGGCCCACTTGATGGAAAGCGGTTACCATCGCCTATGGACATTTGTGCTACAAATGCGCTGCTGCTCTCTTAAGGGAGACTGGAACCTGGTCACTAATACCGGAACACAACTCAAGGCTGTTATGGCGGCACACTCCTAGACCAGCGGTGAAGAATACCACAAAAAGTACTCAACGTAACTTATGTAAACCAAATTTTGTAATATATTCATATTGACCACAGCGCCCTCTGACAGAAGTATTTGTTTATCGGATTATTTTAATCAAAATAATTTCGCTAAATTTTGAAATTCATACTATTCGAACTACTATCGTAATCATTAAAAATCAACTTGTGGCAAATTGAGAATATATATGTAAGTGTTAATTTTAGTAAAAGTAAAATATGAAATGTATCAGTAAACTTGGTGTATAGCGATGCTTATATGAAGATTTATTATTTATTTAGGTTTATGGCTTTGCAGCTAGGCCTTTAAGCCAGATCTTAGTTTACAATATAGTTTCTTCATTTTCTTAAGCCTATGTGTAGCACAGCTGAACTGTAGGTAATCAGCTAGTGCCATTCATCGGAGTTCTTGTGACAACTCAAAAAGCCACATTTGACTATACAGTTCATATTTCTCATAAAACACATAATTACTACTCAAAAACTATCAATATCCTACAACTATTGTTCATTTTAGAGTAATTTTACACATTATTAGAAAGTAAAACTGCACAGCACAACATCTCCTTTCAGCTCCCGCCAAAAACTCGCTTATATGAAGATGTAGAATTAAAGTCAGTTTTTGAATGTCGATAATTTTGAATCTGAAGCTGATTCATTTATGAGCCAAAAACGAATTACAATAATAATGTATTAGTTAAAATTCGATATAATTGACAACGAATCTTCTAGTATATCGACACTTGTATTGTACTTATATTCTTTGTTAAGGTTTGTTAATAGGGATATTTTTTTAGACCTATATAATCAAAACTTTACTAATAAATCGACGATATTTAATTAATTTAGGTTTGGATAAATATTTCTGAAAAAAATGTAATTAGAAATTAAATGATTAATAAATAGGCCAAAGGTCTGCGTGCCATCAGAAAACGATTTTTTAAGAATATAAAGATACAATCAACAACAAAAGTTTTAATTAAATTGTAATTTATTTTTTCCTAAAAAATAAGTACAGATTTGTAGAGGAAAATGTTTTTATTTATATAAGATATTTTAAGCTGCATTTTGATGTTTACGACTATTTTTGCACATAATAAAATGAAATTTATAAATAAATTATTTTCATAACACAGTTAGACCGAATGTTATATGAATTAGGTCTAAAACATTCCTTTCAATGCTGTTTAAGAAATTTAAATTAATAATTATGTAGTTATTTATTTAATGTACTTGATGTTGTTATTTATTAAAATACTATGTATAATAAAGAGCTACTAGTGCAATAATGTATTTGAAATTAGATTTTGCATGTAAATTCTTAAATGTTATAGTCAAAATAAATTTTGAGTCATGTTTTGAAGTTTTTTTTTATACCTTCAGCAAAAACGAGGCAGAAAAATAGGTACAATTATTTTTTACCAGAAGAGCTAAATAAAAATAACTTGTGTTTATTATCTATATAATACAACAAAGCTCAAAAATTGTTTAAATACGTATTTCAATACGCTAATATCACTATACTCCCAGATATTTAAAAAAACACCTAATCTGTTTTATCATGGAAGATTGTATTCTACTTTCATGCTGTTTTGGGAGGTTATAATTATGTTATCACCCAGTGACCCCGAAGATCGGGACAATATGTTAACGCTAGTAAACATTGTCACAGCTAGTACTCAATGTTTATTTCAAGGAATTATTTTTCAGACTGCCCTTAATATTAGATAGATGGCGTTGATAACACCTACAATTCTACAAAATTGAATAAATACACATTTTATTTAAATTTGGATTAGGAAACCCAGAGTTATTAAATCTTAAGACAAATACAATTTTAGAATTTGTATATTATAACGTGGACTTAACCTGATGCCACGTCATATTCTCTTTACAACCAACTTCGTAAACATACGACGGGGCTCGCGCCAAAATCAATAATCTGCTTGTAAACAAGCCCTGTAAATAGGGCTTGCAAACAGTACTATTTAACACTTTTATACATAATATATTTAGTGTTTTGTGTATTTATTTCGTGTTAGTTATTACTTTTTACGTTTTAATTTTAAATATTAGCAAAAATTATCATGGATTCAGCAAACGTAGGATATTCATACCATTTGCCAACGGGCGGGTGGAATTACAAAATTCGCAATACATTGTCGCAATTTAGTGATCTGTTTAGCGAATTCAATAAATACATAGCGCCCGCATATCACCACGATCGTTGTGAAAGGTAAGTGTTTCTCACCAAATCATTATGAAAAATGTATATAAAGTTAAATTATGTAGAACAATTACGCTGTTTTAAGGAATTATTGCATAATTATGATCTTCATTTCTTTGACTATAATCGTTTTACGGGAACATTTGGAGTTATTACAGACCTCGAGATTCCTGAAACGTATTTGCAAAGTACAAAAAAATATGTCTAACCATGAAGATGTTTTGTCAATTACTTTTTATTTTATTTTTAGGTCCGTTCAAATGAGAATATATACGATGCACAAAGGGGAGTTCGTAATGGTTTTTATAGCATTTTTTGCTTGCTTCGGTTTGGGTGTTTTTATAGGATTAGCAGGTGAGATATTTGCCATTGTGTAGAAGAAATATATAATAATATAACTATGCTATATTTATTTTGTTCTTGAGTGTACTCCGATTTAAAAAAATGGAATAGTGTTTAATATTAATTGATGTTTTGCGTCTTCTGACTTCTAGAAGTTATTAGATATAAAGGTGATTTTTAGCATAGGCAATACTATACATATAGTATTGCCTATGCTAAAAATTTAGTCTTAGAGCCCTAGTAGCCGTATTGAGTCGTAAACTGATATATAGTGACCAAAATGTAGTAAGTATTTAGCTCATACTTACAGTATGGTCTAAATAGTTGCATACTAGCGATGTATGTGTATACACGCAATTTAAAATAAAAATTAATTATTAATTTTGAAAATAAGTGTGATTTCCCATTTTTCACTGTAATTGCCTTTCTGGAAATCATATAATTTGTTTCATAATTATTATTACAGTTTATAACAAGAAGCCTACTTACGAAATTAAGATTTCTTATTTGCTTATAGGAAAACCGGCAGGTGGTAGAGTATTTGCTCGACTGGATGGCGACCACCCCTGGTCTAGAGTATGCCGCCATAACAATCTTGTATTGTGTTCCGGCATTAGTGACCAGGTTCCAGTCCCCTTTAAGAGAGCAGCAGCGCATTTGTAGCACCTTTGGTGTTGCAAATGTCCATAGGCGATGGTAACCGCTTTCCACTAAGTGGGCCGTCTGCCTGTCTGCTGAACGCCTGCAATAAAAAAAAAAAAAAGATAGACCACCTGATGGTAAGCAGTTACCATCGCTAATAGATAGCTGCAACACCAAGGAGACGATATGTTGCTTATCCTGTCGAACTTTAAATTATGTTTTTCTTTAAGTACCTTCTTATTGATAACATAACATACCTTAATAAAACTACGTTTTAACATTTTTAAGCGCTGTAATTTATTTGATTCTTCCGTGATTACGGCTACTGAAAAGTGGCCGAAACGTCGAAATAATAAAAATCACATCAATTACCGCGCTTATAACCGTTATAATGTAGTTTTCTTTGTATAGTAGTTGAGAAAACTTAAGAAAATATTATAACATACCTTCTTATTGATAACAGGCATATAAAATGCAGTGTAGACAGGGATAATCGCCGGTCAGTGTCACGCCACATTTAGATTTAATTTGACAATGGGGCCTCTACGTGTTGGCCTCCCCATGGCCCCACGCAAGCCCTTCAAAAGTCCGGGGCATTTTTATGTTCTTTAAAGACATACAATATTATAATAATTATTTATTTATTTATTTCCCATAAAAAGAAAAATAAAATTAATAGAATACAAAAATTTAAGAAACCTAATAAAATGGGAAAGACAGGCGCCCAAATTAGGTAAACCCTGTTTGATGGTATTCGTGGCCGTCGCCTCCCATTAAGCACTATTTCTATAATAACCGCCGCCAAAGAGCACTACAATCAAAGAAAAATAGAGAGATGTGTGTGTATGAGTGTGCGTGCGTGTGTGGGGTGAGTGTGTAATTATGGTTACAAGTGTGTCTGGGTGTGGGAGTACCAATGTTTGTAAAGTGTGAGTGTAAGTTAAAACTGTCATCAAGTTCTCCGTTTCTGAGTAGTTTTGAGACTTAAGAAATTTACAAATTAAATGCCTCGTCTCTTTTTTGGGTAAGTTATAAATATGTCATAACTTATTTATCTTGTTGTATAAACGACTTCCTTGGAAACCAAAAAACCTTCGGAACAAACTAGTCTTTCCATCTCTAATAGTACAGTAAGGATTTATAATAATAATAATAATCGGCAGACAAACACACATATTGTATATCCCTAAATTAAGCAAGTTACGCTTGTGTTATGGGTATACAACGTACTTACTCTGGGGTCGATCCCAGACACCCAGACCATAGTAAATAACGGAGAAAATACGTTTCCGAAATATACTATACCAGGAATCGAACCCGGAGCCTCTGCGTTGCAGTGAGGTAGGCCGGCAAAGGCTTAGCCCGCTCAACCATAGAGGCCGTCAAACGTCGTTTATGATTTAACACTGGCCCACAAAAAAAGTGGTCTGTACTTTTGAAAAGACGGTATCTGGGGTCAGTTTGGTCCGTACACGCCTAAAATTTTAAGGGTGTATGGTCCTAACTGACCCCAGATTCGGATTCAGTGCATCGAAATACAGAAGAATAGATGGGTGTGTGTGTGTGTGTCATCGCATCTAGCGGCACTCTGGAAAAACTGCAGAATGGAGTTTATTCTACAGTCTGTACAACTGTAAAAACAATGAAAATGCAAGATGTTCGTATTCGTAAGGAATATTTTTTTCAGGGCCTTCGCCGACCATGACGACGTCTATAGCTGCCTCGTCTGCACTGACGAACGGTAGTACCATATACCAAGGCCCGTTCCACTTACACAGTCCAGCACTGGGCACCAGGGTCCAGCAACTTTGGTTGTTAGCTGAAATATCTACTAATAATAATGATGGTAAGTTTTGTAATCTGCTATAATAAATCTGTAAATGGTCCGACTTTGTGCAATGCATTTAAAAGTGTGAAAAAAGTCAAGGGTGTTAATTCGGACGAGGAGATTCGGAAAATCCAATTTTTAGAATTTTTGTCTGCCTGTTAGAGAATCACGTGAAAACTACTGAACAGATTTAAACGAAACTCGATACAGGGCTAGCTCATATCCCGGGGTGTTACTTAGGATACTTTTTATCCCAATAAATGACGTCGTTTCTGCGGGATAGACGAAAATATTGAAAAAGATGGCGCTGCGATCGCATCCTTTTTGAAGCTTTTCAATATTCATCTCTCCTAATGGTAATGTCACTTTTTCTTAACTATTATTCCTCCGCGATGATATCGAAAAGATATTGTGGATTTAGTAGAATACGAATTTTGACACTGTCGCAATGGAATCATGCTTTGGATATTTTCGCAACGCCAAGATATTAATAGCAGTACTGGACCCCTGATAGTAAGCGGTTACTGGTGCCTATGGACGTCGGCGTCCCCAGAGATGTCACGTCACGCCATTTCCTAGAGACGTGTAATTTTTTTATTAGAGATGTGCAAATAGAATTAATTCGATTATTAACATTTATTATTCCTTATTTTTTCAGAAGAGATATTTGATAAGAGTTTTCAAATAAGTATATCTATAGAAGGCGTGTTAAGTGATCACTCCACTGTCAATTTAGTACCTGAAAGCGAAGCTACTAATAGGCAAGTTTGTAATTAAAGTCTGAATACTTGGGTCTAAGCGCGTGTGTTGACGACGTCGCCAACATGCTGCTAATTTATTATTTTTTATATACATGAAAACTTTGTCCACTCTTATACCGCCGCTCTATCACTGACGCCCGCTTGACCACGAAAGCGCGTCAGCAGCGCGATAATACGTTGGTGGTGCGGCAGCGGTTCGTTGGTATTGGTAATGTCGTGCACACATGCGCTAACTGTAACTTATTTTCGCTAGAAATCATTTTTTTTTTGCAGGAGATCAGCAGACAGGCGGACGGCCCACTTGATGGAAAGCGGTTACCATCGCCTATGGACATTTGCAACAGCAAAGTTACTACAAATGCGCTGCTGCTCTTTTATGGGAAACTGGAACCTGGTCACTAATGCCGGAACACAACTCAAGGTTGTTATGGCGACATACTTTAGACAAGGGGTGGTAGCCATCCAGTCGGGTAAATGCCCTACCACCTGGCTGTGGGTTGTTAAGTCGCCTCTTACGACAGACCGCCTGGCCGCAGGAAATTGTATTCTTTCTCCGTTCCTGCACGGATAAATTCTATATCAATAAAATATTTTAGGACCCAACATTTAAAGTGCAAGAAGCAAGTGTGTGATGAGGTGATGGTGCTGCACCTTGGCTCCCTGGAGTACACCCATTACGTCCTCAACATACATTTCTACGGCTTAACGGAGTTCCATAAGCGTTATACTATTAATGAGATTTTATTCTATGTAAGTACTATCCAAATTTTGTACTGTCTCTTGTCAATATAAAAAATTATAACTGCCAAGTAAACCTAACTCAACACTTCAGTCTTAAATCGAATAATCTATTTTGTACATACCTAGAGAATTATGTGAATAGTAAATATATTGAGGGTATCTAATTTTTAGTTTTAAAATGTGAAAAAAATCAGGGGGGGGGGGCAAATTCGGATTTTTGTCTGTCTCTATTAAAGCATCACGTGAAAAATACTGAACGGATTTAAATGAACCTCGACACAGAGCTAGCTTATTCCCCGAGTCATCCCTTAGGATTACTATCCTTTTTATCCTGAATTTTTTACTGGCGGGATAGACGAAATTAGCCAAATAGATAGCGCTGCGGTCGTATTTTTTACTGTCATTGCAATTAATTACCAAATTCGTCTTCATGGCAACGCGAACGAAGTGTCGCTAGTAGAGATGCTACGAATTATTCCGTCACTTTTTTGACTATTCGGTATTCGGCCAAACATTATCTAGTACACGGCCGAGCCAAATATACCTGGTATCTCTAGTTAAGACGTAGTTTTAACTATCAATAATTTGTGATTAAAATATTATTACACGCCGACAAAAGTGGATGCATACCTGCCTGCCATAAAACACCCACTTTATTACCCGCCGGGCGTTTGAGATAATGACATTGAAACTGTTTTATGACTATCTTCTTTTGTTTACTTTGTGTTTTAAATTTGTAATTAGAAAACAGCTTATTGTGTATTGTACTCGTTTATGGCCGTTCGCAGGCATAATTACGCAGGTGTGCGGATTACGTTTTCTTGGAAATTGCGTCGACGCTTACCAGATAGACATATTGCATCGGTGAATTATAAAGCAATGGCCCAATGGAGAGATGGGCAGTCAAGCGATAATCAACAGCGAGACAAGACGTGATAATAAGATAATCTACATAGTGACGGACTTTGCGCGTGTTATTGAATCGCGCATTACGTTTGAACTAATTGTGTTCAAATATATTTGTACCTGTGTTATACGTGTTTCTATAGTTCTAAATAAACTCTATAGTAATTCTAACGGCATTTTAATTCGAGTCCCGCACTCGTAACATTATATACATTTTTGAGTTACTTGTGCGTTTTTTTTTCACGATTTGGTTTCGATATTCGAATATAACATATTAATCGGCCGAATAGCGAATAGAAGCCGAATAGAGAATATTCGTAACATCTCTAGTCGCTAGCACTGCAAGCCTCTAATATTAAAATTAATATTTGAAGTGAGCCTTCATAGCCAAATTCTAAACTACACGAAATAGTGAAAAATAAACTAACTAACTCCATTGGCTCAGCAACTCAAAGTGAGTCTTGGCCTCCGAAGCGAGAGCACGCCACTTTCCTCTGTCCTGCGCAGTGTCTTGCCTTTAGTGCGATTAGGTCAGCTTCCACTCTATCCTTCCAGCGATACATACACCAACCGGTCGCCGACCGACTGGTCGCCGCAAGTATGCCTTCTTCACTCCCCGATCCTCCTCCTTCATTCTACATGACCGAGCCAGCGGAGACGGTGAGATTTTATCTCCCCAATTATGTTGGGCTCGGCCATGAGGTCTTCTATTTAGGAGTTGTTCGGACCCTCCAGCTGCCCAAGATTTCAGCGAAAAATACTCTAAACGAATCTCTTTCGGGGCCGATTTTGACGAAAACTAAAATGATATCGTTAGATTTTTGAAAAATCAATTACCCTTGTCATATGAGTGCTTTTCGCTATTTCGTATATTCCAGAATTAGGCCTTGAAGGCCCACTTGAAAAGTTCATCCTGTATAATTTGCATTAAAATATTTGTCAACAAAATTTTGACTTTGATTTCATTAATATCATTATTTTGTTCTTTTTTTTAATATTATGACTTTTATTTTTAACATGTATCACGATTATTTTTTTTTATGACATGATAATTATGACTTAAGAGTGATATAGATAAATAGACAAATTGTAGTTTTTGTTTTGTGTTGTATTGTATTATTTAATTCCTTTTTTATTTTATATCTAATTTTCCAATATTTCATCAAATTTATTATAATTTTCTTATAGTTGTATGAGCCAAATGCGTAACAAGAATTATTTTTTTAGTGGAAACTTAGTTGATATGTGTATTAAGTTATGTGTTTTATATTGTAAGAATTATAATTATTGTATGTTTCCCAAATAAATTAAATAAATAAATAAAAATTCGTTGAAAATGAAAATATTTATTTCTTAGAAGACACATGCACAATTTGTAGACAATTGCTGGAATCTTCTTTTAAGCAAAATTTACTTGTATCAGAAGATACCGCTCTTCCATACCTTAAATATAATTGTATTTAAAAGTTTCTAAGGTATTTTCATGCTATAAATGACATAAAATTGATATTAAAAATTATTTTATATAAATTCTATAATTGTATTTATTGGAAATAAAGTTAGTGTGCTAATTTTCATTAAGTACAAAACATAATAATCATTCGTTGTTTTTTTGGTTTCCAGTTCAAAACGTACAATCCAGCGTTTACGCAGATGGAAACATGGTTCAGATTTATATTTCTACTAACAACGTTCTCCGTCACTGTAAGTACAATATACATACATACATAACTTCACGCCAGTTCCCTTGCGGGGTAGGCACGAACAACAGAGCGCCATTCAGGCTTATTCTTACACACCTCACTTGCTTCTTTGATATTCATAACTCTTGTCATGCACGCTCGTCTGTTCTTAAGGCTCCTGACATCACCTTCTGCTAGTACACGATCAATTTAAGTACGATATCAACCCATAAATTCCCCGCTACTAGGATCGCGCCTCTCCTTATTTGGGGGAACAGACGATATATCCCCCACGCTTATTTAAGATGGATTGACGGGTTTCACACATCGTTTATCTCAAGTGCAGGTTTTATCATCTTCACCGCAAGCACTGTATTTGTAACAATATACACATTAGGTCAGCCTAACTGCCTGCGCGGCGCAGTCTTAATATTTTCCGGACAGGATTCGAACCTACGTCATTGAAATGAGACGCAAGCGCGTTAGCCACTAAAACATTAATTAAATTTGTAATTATTAATTACGCATTTATTGCTGTTTAGAGAGCATGCAGCATCATGATAAAATTGTATCCTTTATTTACCTCTACAATAACAAAATAACCTCTTTATTCATAATAGTTACACGAGGTTCATGAACTCATTATTCAAGAATCGATTATGAGAAACAGTTTTTTAACTTTATTTTAACCATCTGATAAACCTCATATAATTGTTATGGAATAAAGGAGTAAGTAGTTGAAAAATGTATTTTTAATATATTATTATCGGATTACGGTCTTATTCATATTGAGGTGGAGTAAATTTGAAGACTTCTTTATGGTTCTTAATGAAGCTTTCAATCTTATTCTAACTCAATATGAATAAGACCTAAATAATAACTCATAGAATGTGAAAATAAATGATATTTTTATGAATTTATTTCATCCCGTGCAGGAACGGAGAAAGAATACAATTTCCTGCGGCCGGGCGGCCTGTCGTAAGAGGCGACTAAGCAACCCACAGCCAGGTGGTAGGGCATTTGCCCGACTGGATGTCTACCACCCCTGGTCTAAAGTATGTCGCCATAACAACCTTGAGTGTTGTGTTCCGGCATTAGTGACCAGGTTCCAGTCTCCCTTAAGAGAGCAGCAGCGCATTTGTAGCACCTTTGGTCTTGCAAATGTCCATAGGCGATGGTAACCGCTTTCCATTAAGTGGGCCGTTTGCCTGTTTGCTGATCTCCTGCAATAAAAAAAAGAACCCGAGAAATTCGGATATTATATTAAAATTTTGAATGATACGAATCGACTATTTTGTGTACAGTGCTGGTTCGTGCACTCTCTAAGAAAGTACTCGACTCACGACTGGGCCATCGAGCAGAAGTGGCTGTCCGTTTTGTTGCCGCTGTTACTGCTTTACAATGGTAAGTAATTAATATCCTTCTATAGGAGAAACTACATTGTTGATACGAGAGTTTTGTACGAACATAGTAAGTTATGGCGTCATAACTTGAACAAGTCAAATAGCGTATTAATTATCGTTTGAACAAGAAATGAAATTATTTTCGTCGTGACATTTTGAAAATAAGACGATAGCGAAATATTTTAAAGTCTGTTATTTTATGTAAACATTAATTTATAATATTTCACCTATCCGATTGTCTAATCAAAATGTAACGCTAAAAATCCCTCTTGTCTAGTATAATAGCTAAGAAAGAAATTAGTCATACATACATACATACATAACTTCACGCCAGTTCCCTTGAGGGGTAGGCACGAACAACAGAGCGCCATTTAGGCCCATTCTTACACACCTCAGTTGCTTCTTTGACATTCATAGCTCTTGTCATGCACGCTCGTCTGTTCTTAAGGCTCCTGACATCACCCTCCGCTAGTACACGATCAATTTGATCATGGAAGGTGTGTCGTGGCCTTCCACGACTTCTGCATCCATCCACTTTTGCAAATTTGTCATGAGTTTATTAAATATGGTGTGATGCGTTACAGAGAAATAAAAGTAGATAGCATAGAATGTAATTAATAATAATTGCCAACTACTCATAAAATATAACAATGTATAGATATAAAATAGTTATGATAGGTAAGAAATAATATATATAACGTATATTAATCATAATATACATATAAGTAAATACTGATGTAAAAGGTCTCCGTCATAACGGCGGTGGAAAGTAAACAGACATAGACAATAAATAAAAAAAACCTTAACATCTTCTAAATCCCTCCTACCACTAGTGGTCTCTATTTTCCTATCCAATCGAAATGAATAGTATATAGGTTATGTCAAAATTTTAAACAATCGTAAAATTTTGATTATACGAAGCCAGTGCGCTGGCGCCAGTCCTACAGACAAGCTACCGCTGGCTTGGCCCGTGTTGTTTAGATGAAGCCAAGTCAGCCTGGATTTTTTTGCGGTGTGCACACGTTTGATTTGATGGAAAACCCGTCTTTTGCAAAAGAAATGTTTAAAGAACGTCTCTGCACTATTATTAGAAGAGTTGATTAATATTGTTACAACCTAGGCGCCGACAAAGACAAATTCCATGTACAGATCTGTAGACGCACATTTTATTATCTGTCGGCATTTGAATTAATTGTTATCCTTTTATGATCGTCTTCTTTTGTTCATTTATTTATTGGCATAAGTTTCTAACTAATGTGGAGAATAGCCTATTGTCCTATTGTGAAGTATAAAACGACTGCCTGATGGAGAGAGGGGACAGTTGAGCGACGATTACGATACGGTCGTGACGTGTGTACATTCGGGAATCTAATAGTGACGGCCTTTACGCGTTTTATTGAATTACGACCTTCTGCATTACATTTGGGTTTGTTGTGTTCGGTTATATTTGTGCCTGTGTTATACGTGTTTGTATAGTTCGAATAAACTCTATAATAATATAATAATAATAACAATAATAAAATGTAAATGGGTGAAGGGCCAGATGCAGAAGGCGGTTCTCCTGAGCACGGCACGCATTGTGAGGAAGTTCCTGTCTCTGGAGCCTTAAACCACCGGTAGCTTGGACCCTAGGCCCTGCTGCCGACGGACGTCATCTTTTTATATTTTTTTAATATGTGTTTATTTTATATATATATATATGTATTAAAAAAACATAAAAAAGAATATAAATAAATATATGTGAAATAAAATGTAATAATAATATAATGTAATATTTGCCAGGTGGTAGAGTATTTGCTCGACTGGATGGCGACCACCCCTGGTCTAGAGTATGCCGCCATAACAACCTTGTGTTGTGTTCCGGCATTAGTGACTTGGTTCCAGTCTCCTTTAAGAGAGCAGCAGCGCATTTGTAGCAACTTTGGTGTTGCAAATGTCCATAGGCGATGGTAACCGTTTTCCATCAAGTGGGCCGTCTGCCTGTCTGCTGAACTCCTGCAATAAAAAAAAAATAAAAAAAAAATTCTAACGGCATTTTCATTCGAGTCCCGTTAAACTCGTAACAATATATTAGAGAAACAAATCGTGAAAAAAAACGACCTTTGACAAGAAAATGCCTAAGCGATAGACCCATAACTGGAGCTTCTATTTAGTTGCTAAAACAAATAAGATTAGATGATCCTTTTTAGTACAGGTTGATTAAATTCTAAACAATAACAAACGCACTTGCATGCTACGGACATCCGCTAGCGACTGGCGCGATGCATCTACAGCTCTACACGTGTCCACAACGCTGGCGCGAGGGTTGAGGGGTATGCGGGCGGAGGTCACTGGTTTAAAAAATATACGGCCTTTCTATTCTCGCCATCGCTGTCAGCCAACGCTGGCTTGGCTTGACAATCTGGTTATTCAGGGCCAATGCCAAGCCAGTGCTGGTCTTCGTATAAGCAGGCCTTAAGACCGGGAGCGTAGCTACCGCCGTATCAGCCGTATCAATGGTACGGGGCCCCGAAAGTGTGTAAGCGAAAATTCTTAAAGTGTTATCCACAATCTTTTATAGATTAATAACACTTGAGAATAACTGCTGGACCAACAGTAACGGCTATCAGACTTGTCATTATTGTCTATAGAGGGAGAAAATCTAGAAAAACTGAAATCGTCTTCAGCTATGGACGATTTGATAAATAAGTTTGCCGTAAAAAAGCGAGACAATTTTATCTTTGATTTGAATTGTTAGTCTTATCTCCTAAGAGTATTAAGTATAAGTAATAACTTATAATCAATATATACTTTTAATTCGATTCGAGCCTTACCCTTTCCTTGGGCCCCGCAATATATTTTGATACAAGGCCCGTCTAAAGCAAGCTACGCCACTGCTTAACAGATAAACATAAATCATGTTTTTATTAACTTATTTATAGTATTTTTTCTTAAGTTTTCGCGATTAGTACACAATGACAAAACTATGTTTTTATAATATAATAATAATCAAATAAAATACTGAGGTTAAAACCGTTAAAATGTAATATTGTTTATTTTTTCTCAATTATTTTCAGACCCAATATTCCCGCTGCGGCTAGTGTCCGCGAGCTGCTTCGCGCCACTCATGGACACGATATTCCAGACGACATTCCTCGCGGGCGTCATGCTCTCGTGGCTGTCCCAGTACCATGGGCTGAGACAGGTAAAGCCAGACATCTAAATCCATACGTACATACATATTCTAAATAAGAAAGTAACTGCCGTCTGTCTGTTACGCTTTCACGGAAATCTGCGGTACCGATTTTGTAGCAATTTGGTATACATATATATACAGCCTGAATTTTTCAATTGGGCCTTCAAGGCCAAATCCTAAGCTATACGAAATAGCGAATAATGCTCAAAAAAGTCTCGACGCCGATTTTGCCGAAAACTAAAATGATAGATATCGTTAGATTTTTGAAAATTCTATTACTCTTGCCAAGAATCGTAACGGCTGATTTTGAAAAAATATACACACTGTATTAAACCAAATCATAGGGTAGCTTGTAATGATTAATTTCTATGAAGGAATATCAGACGGCAAACCGAGGGAAAAGTTTGCTTTTGAACAAAATGCTCTATTTTTCATACATTAATTAAACATCAAATTGCGACGGTTATTTGACCGCACCTCATTTCAACGCAATCAATGTTCACCCATTGTCTGATTTGAATTATTAGGGTAAAATAAAGCTCGTTTCTCATATTAAGTTATAGATGCTTATTAAAAATGAATTTTTATCACTTACTACTTTTTTATCTATATTGAATAAAATGTTTAATTATTTTTGTTTGTATTTTTGTTCAAAAACAACCCTTTCCCTTGGTTTGTCATGTGACATTTCTTCACAGAAATTGATCTTTACAAACTAAACTATGATTTAATAATAATAATAATAATAATAATAATCGGCAGACAAACACACACATTGTATATCCCCCAAATTAAGCAAGTTACGCTTGTGTTATGGGTAATATACAACGGACTACTCTGGGGCTGATCCCAGAAACCCAGACCATAGTAAATAACGGAGAAAATACGTCTTCGAAATTTACTATACCAGGAATCGAACCCGGAGCCTCTGCGTTGAAGTGAGGTAGGCCGGCAAAGGCTTAGCCCGCTCAACCACAGAGGATTTGGTAACACTTGTTTCTCTTTCAAAATCAGCCGAATTGATACCTGATGAGGGTAATATTGCTATATGTAAATATGCTGCCGTAACGAGTTTGAGTTGTGTTCATTAGTCACCGGATTCCGGTCCCCCCTTTGGGGCCGGCAGCACTTTGGTGGCAAATATCTATAGTCCACAAAAACCACGTTCTATCATGTCCCTACTCCATCTGTAATAGTGTAAGAGCTAGTGACGGTTTAACGCAGATGTAGTAATGGGATTAATACGTTATTTGTGGTGCAATGTTGCTATTGGGAGATTCTCCGCCTCCAGGTTTTCTTTATTATAGCTTCTTAAGAATCTTTCTGTTTCAAATGCTTTTTTCATAACAATAATGAGCGCTAATCAGTTAAGTTAATTGTAGTCAAATATGAATGGTATCATTACATTTTTTCAAAAATCTAATGATACCACTTTTGATCTCCTCGAAATCGGCCTCGAGACTTCTTTTAGTGGTTTTCGCTATTTAGCATAGTTTAGGAATTGCCCCTAAAGGTTTAATTTCAAAAATTCACCCCCGTTTACTCGTTTATACAGTGTCGACACCGAGAATGGATATCAGATACTTTCATGATATATTACATAATAATTATACAATTAAGATAAATTATTCCATTGCTGGCACCCAGTTGGCTTGTTCAAGATATTAAAATAATGTAAAAACTTTTTTGTAAATTTTGTAGCCATACAACAATTTTATTATAATCATAGTATTGCTACAAAATAAAATAAACTTCGTACTGGGGTACACAATGATATAGTTTCCCCTATACCATTATCTTAAGGCTTGTAGCAACGCCAACGGCCTTGAGGATTTTTCGGGTGATCGTGGTGACGTGGTCGTTTTTCAGATGCATTATTATATTATTGTGATTAAAGTAGTATTTAAAAAAAAACTAAATTATTTATCTCTTTTTTATAAAGATATAGTTTTTTTACTATCCTTTTTTGATAAAAATTGGAAAAAGTAAAATGTTTTAATGTCAATACTTTGGAAGTGGTTTGGTGAATCTTTCGTTAAGTTAAAATAGCTAAAGAAAAATTACGAAAACAACCACGTTACGTCTCATATCGTGAAGATTTATGATATTTTTTTTTTGGTAAATGATATATGATAGATATATATACAATAACTGCAAATATGATTATATAACACATTACTCATATAAAAATAAATACACTATAAAAGTTAAAATAATATTATATAATAAGTTGTAACATATAATCGAATACAATGCAAGAAAACTTAATTTATTTGTATTGTATTCTACTCATAGTCCCTAAGGACTATAAGTAGAATACTGAGCCCAGATCACCGTCTTCTATGGGTAAGGTGCCCAGAAGGCTGGCTACGTTTCCTCGCTGGATCGCCATACTGATCCGTTGGCCGAGGTAAGCACCAGCCCTCTGATCACCCGAAGAGTCAATGAGTCGTTTCGATAAATTTTGGTAGAGGCCAAAGTAAATAAAGTTAAAATAAATAAAGATAATAAGTTACGCAAAGCCACTTCCACGAAATCTATATCTTTTTTCTTTTGGTTCGAATCAATTTGTGACTTGTATGTACAAAAAATAAAATAAACCGAAACTACCTGCAACTTTTAGTATTTGTGCGTTCTATCTCATTACAAATTACAACTTATTTTTAACAACTTATATTATAAATGTTCTCATATTTTGAGTGAATTGTAAAAATTCTTGTATGAGAAATAAAGTTCTTTAATATTTTTCTTAAGTTTTCGCGACTTGTATACATAATAAAACTACGTTTTAACGGTTTTAAGCGCGGTAATTTTATTTGATTTTGGTTTTTCCGACGTTAAAGTTTTTTAACCCGAAATGATTGATCAGTAAATACCAATCAAAGTTGTTTCGTTGAACTCACTTTCGATCTTTGGCGGCAATAGGTGCCTTAATACGCCCGTTCGTTATTTGAAAATCTTTCTATATGGCATACGTCGTATGGTCTTTTTTTATACCTTATTTATATTTATGGTAAATCTTTAGTTTCGTCCCAAATTCACCAAATTATTGTAGAGTGGTATCATTGATTTAATAATATACTTACTGGATATAATCAAAGAGCATAATTATATAAAATAAATTTGTTTTCTGTGAGTTTAGAATAAAACATTTATACCAACATTATATGGATGTGTTTGGTTTCAGAATGAAAGAGGTTTTTTATCGTTCTACCTTTTCAAAGTGATAATAGTGGGGCTGGTGTGGACCCCTGCGATGGTGGTCACAATATGGCAGAAGTACTACGCGTATTATGACCCCACTTTCAACTACAGTATGAATCCAAATTACCCTGTAAGTAAACATACATACATTCATTACGTTAAGAAGAAGCTTTTTACAGTCTGTATATTATACTGGATGGCTACCACCCCTGGTCTTAAGTATGTCGCCATAACAACCTTCGAGTTGTGTTCCGGCATTAGCGACCAGGTTCCAGTCTCCCTTAAGAGAGCAGCAGCGCATTTGTAGCACCTTTGGTGTTGCAAATGTCCATAGGCGATGGTAACCGCTTCCCATCAAGTGGGCCATCTGCCTGTCTGCTGATCTCCTGCAATAAAAAAAAATGCAGACTACCAAAAAAACAATTTTTTTTTCTCCTGGAGTATACTATCGTTATTATTTAATTTTTTATTGCATGATTTCAGCAGACAGGCAGACGGCCCACCTGATGGAAAGCGGTTACCATCGCCTATGGACATTTGTTACACCGAAGGTGCTACTAACGTGTCAGTGAGTAAGTAGTCAGCTAATTTTTGGAACGAAGTTCCTTATCGCGCTTTGCGAAATAAGACCAAAATTTGTAACGACACTTTTGGCTATAGTTGTAAGCCGTGCGGCGTGCGCGTGTTTCTCTGTCTGTCTCTTTCTCTCATAAGAAGCAAGCCAGTTATTTTCGTTTCGTCTTTCTATTTCGCATTGAACAGTGTGGTGTCGCGAAGATTATTTTTGTTGAATGTATACAGATATATGTCTTCTATTTCGGGGTAGCTAAACCATTTTTGGCAAAGTGTGTTTGATATTTTTTGGTACCTTATTATTTTTTCAGAACAATAAGAGATCTTAATATTCTTTTTTTAATTGGTAGCCCTACAATGATAATAATAATATTAATGTTAATAAAACTACGTTTTAACGGTTTTAAGCGCGGTAATTTTATTTGATTTTGGTTATTTTTTTCCGACGTTTCGTTTCGGTTTAAAACCGTTAAAACGTAGTTTTATTATGTATAAAAGTCGCGAAAACTTAAGAAAATATTAATATTAATGTTACTTAATAAATTATTGACTTAATAGACTAGTTGCCAATCATTGGATGGGACACCAACAATGGTATAGTTTACCACAGTTCAGTTACCACAAGCCAATTTTCGACATTTTGGTTTTATTTCACTAATGACCCTAAAAAAGCATTGTTTTTCAATAGCAGCAACAAAAAGGTAATTTTTCCTCATAGTTTTTAAAATAGCCACATTAACAATGTCATATATGCCACCATCTCCCATTAACAATGACGAATGTTAACTCCCGACGTTATTAGCGGGGCGCGAGGGGGGTATGCGGGGTATATTTTTGTAAGAAAGAAATTACTAAGACTGATTATCTAAGCTAATGAAACCTGAAATGTGATTATTAAGTGCCATTCATACAGGTAGACTTTATAATTAATGATTTTAACAAATTTTATGGCAAAGATTGTTTTCATTTTGTCCCTAAATTGTCAATTATGTTTGATTATTTGTTATTTGTGAAACAAATTTATTAAAAATTGGATTTAATTTATAATATCAATTTAAATACGACATAAACTTAAACAGGATTTACTAATGACAATGTTGTATGTGGCACTTCTTACAAAGAATAAATATGTTTGTCCATGTAACTTTGTTGGATGTGACAGATCCGACAAATCATGATGACCCATGTACGGATAACAAAGCCATTACTAGCTTTTCAAACATTTAGATAAGTAAAAATGTTATTTAATTGCATTGCAAATAAGCTCTCGAACATATATTAACATATAATATTTTTTTTGAAAATTTAATTCTTGTAGTAAAAAAAATATAAGCAATTCAAAGTTCAGAGCGCTCTCCTGTAAAGTTGCTGATTTGCAGATCTGACTCTGTTAATAGGGACAGGCGATTTTCGAAAAAATTTTTTTTTTTTATTGCAGGAGATCAGCAGACAGGCAGACGGCCCACTTGATGAAAAGCGGTTACCATCGCCTATGGACATTTGCAACACCAAAGTTGCTACAAATGCGCTGCTGCTCTCTTAAAGGGGACTGGAACCTGGTCACTAATGCCGGAACACAACTCAAGGTTGTTACGGCGACATACTTTAGACTAGGGGTGGTTGCCATCCAGTCCGGCAAATGCCCTACCACCTGCCAAAGAAAGAATAAAGAATTTCGAAGGAAAGTGTTGTATATTTGTCTCGAAAAAATGTATTTATTACAAAAATATGGTAGCGCAAAGCTCTATCGGTTGGCCATAGTCAAAGACTTATAATTTGGTTTAATTTTCTATTGCATGAGTCCGGCTTTAAGCTGGTGTTTTGTATATGAATATTGCTTATTTATTTAATTATTTTTAATATTCACGGCCTCTGGTTGAGCGGGCTTAGCCTTTGCCGGCCTACCTCGCTGCAACGCAGAGTCTCGGGTTCGATTCCTGACATGCTAAATTTCGAAAACGAATTTTCCCTTATATACTGTAATTTGGATGTCGAGGATCAGCTCTAGAGTAGTCCGTTGTTTATTACCCGTAATACAAGCGTAACTTGCTTGATTTGGGGATATACAACATGTGTGTTTGTCTGTCGAATATTTATATATTTATATTTATTTATTTAAATTTTATGAATAGTAACACTGATTTACGTTGATCCAGCTATTGACTTTAAATTCGAAGGAAGTCAATGCTGGTTTTATACTGGCATCGTGTAAATTGATCTGAAGTCAGTACAGCGCTACCAACTCTGACTTCAATATCCCTGATTGAATATTTTGAAGTCAGTCTGCTTCTCAAGTCTTTATTTTACACCCAGTTTATTGCCTAGACTGGTTAGATACACAAACCTTGCATTGGTCATATTAAAAAAAAAAGTTGTCATTTATACAGATAAATAAAAATGAAATGGCTGTTTGTAATGTCAAAACAAATGTGAAAAAATCAGGGGGGATAATTCGGACTAGCAGTTTCCGAAAATGCAATTTTTAGAATTTTTGTCTGTCTGTCTGGATGTTCCGGCTAATCCCTGAAACGATTTGGACAGGACTTTCCCTGGCAGATAGCTGATGTTGTAAGGAGTAACTTAGGCTACTTTCTTTTAGGGCTCCGCGAAAAATATTTACACGCGGCCAAAGTCGCGGGCATAGCTAGTTACTGAATATGATAGAAATTAACTAAATTGTCCCCAGACATAAGACTCCGTTGCCTCTCCATAATCGTGGCGACGGTTACGTTGGTGTCGGGACTTCTGGCCCTCGGGGGCTGGGGTCCCGCCGCCTTGCAGGACCACTGGGCCTCGCAACCCCGCGTCCACCACGACACGTCGGCCCCTTTTATGGCCCTATACGGCCTTTACAACTTCAACATATACATACAAGCGTATCTGTTCTCACCAGGCGGAGGGTCTATACATGGTAAGTCTCATCGTGGAAGGAGAATAGGGTAGATGACGGTTAAATCAACTTTTTTACATGTTACAAAACGCATACTCCTGGTTTTTACTTCTTGGGTCGTTTGTTATATCATAAAGTGAAATGGTGAAAATAGTTTATAAATGAAGCGACGCCATTAAAATGCAAACGATAAAAAGTTTTTTTTTAACTGAGGTTATTTTTGACATTGACATATGGATGGAGATAGACACTCGGTAAAGAAGGCGCCTGATATTCGCGTCGGTAATGCTGAGGCCGTCTAGATTTTGTAAGACCGTAGCAAGGCATGATGGCATAATCTGTTAAAACTGAAATGGCGTATGAATTACACCGGCCCACAAATAATAAAACGTAGTCTGTACTTTTGACCATGACCCACCCATTCTTATGTATTTCGATGCACTGAATCCGAATCTGGGGTCAATTTGGTCCCTACAAGGTTTATATTTTTGTATATTTGTAATGAATAAGCTCAAGAACTACCTACTGAACCATTTTCAAAAATCTTTCACTATTAGAATGCTACAGTATCCCTGAGTAAAATAGTCTATATTTATTATATTAAAAAAATAGGGATCCCTACTAAAACTTAAATAACCCAAGGTGTAAAAAAATAGCCATAAACCATCGGTGCGGAGCCGGGACGAGCCTCTAATATAATATATATAAAACACCCCATTTTCTTAAGTATTAGTTGAAATCCAGACTCTATTCATGTTGACGTCCATTACTATATAACTACGTAATATAGGATAAAATAGGTTTAATATATTTTTCCTTTAAAATGATCAAACTAAGTAAAGTTAACTTGTATTATATTAATTTTCAACACACTTGCTCATAAAGTGGCTCTATGGTCACCGCAATTAGGCACAGAATGACACCCATTATCAAACTGTGAGTAAAAAACATTATAACTCACTAGTGAGTTATAGATTTTTTTTTAATTTTATTGGTTGAGTTGCTTTGTTCTTAAAAAAAATTTTATTCAAAAAAAAAGATCGTGTTCTATAGAACAAATAAATTAATGTTCCTATTGCTTGCTTATTTCATGCAATTTCTTATTTAAATAGATAATTTTAACTCGTACGTGTTTAATAAATAAAACTTTCACCCATATAACTTTTTTTTTATCTACTAAATAAAATGAGTTTTTGTTGTTATTTTATTCACAAGTGTGTTGAAAAACGTCGTATGATACACGTGTGTATTGATGACTGCCGTCCTCGGCTCTCTTAAGACCCTCGCCTACGGCTCGAGTCTCAATGGCGCCTCGGCGGTAATCACCAATGTTACACACTAGTACCATAATGTACTATTATCCTTAACTTTTAAGTTTTATACACAAACATCCTACTAGGCTCTTGATTTTTTATTTTAGGGGAACAGACTACTATACTCGCCACGCTTATTCATAGCGGATTGGCAGGTTTCACACATTGGTAATCTCAATGTTCAAGTTTCCTCACTATATCTTGCTTTTCTGTTAGCATATTGCTAAATAAGTCTGCGAAACTCTCTACTCTCTAATCTCTAGTGAAATTATAACCGAAATTTACGCGTGGGATACAGCGATAAGAGAGTTATTGCGGACAGAGAGCACCCCCCTGACCTGCCCGCCGGAGCACACCTACTCTCCGCGCCCCGCATACCGCCGACGCCCATAGCTCGCACAATTAGCAGCTAGGCGTCGGACTGTTAATTAATTAATTCTTCACATCACAATTCTCATTGACGAATTACCTCTCTCGACTCTCTCGCACAATTTGTAATTACGTACTTCTTCATGTATATTTCTAATTTATGTAATAGTTTAATAATAATAATCATACAGTTCATTATATCGAGTTTAATTTCCAAACAAGAAGCAACTGCCACCAATAAGAGTGATTATTTTAAAATCAATTTTTTTAGAAACAGCCATCACCAAAGACAACCCAGCGTTCTCTATGATCAACGATTCGGACGAAGAGGTTATCTATGGTTCGGACGAGGAGAGCCGCCGTCCATTGAACTCCCACCATCGGGTCAACGAGGAAATATGATTCATTCCAATCTATTTAAAGCTAATGTATTTTTTTCTTGTTATAAAAATTATAAAATGACTTAAGATCTTTTTCTCCTCCACCGCTAGACATAATAAACATTTGCGAAATGGCAACTGGAAGGAAGGGCAATGGTTACATGCACGGTGTAAGTTTAGTTATTGTCAAGTGATAGTGCGACTCTCTTCTGACTGCTACTTGCTGCTATACAAATATTGAAATTATGCTAAAGCCAACCAGAATATCGCTCATCGGTATTTTTTTTATTTATCTTATACTAATATATATAGCTGAAGAGTTTGTTTGTTTGTTTGCTTGAACGCGCTAATCTCAGGAACTACAGGTCTGATTTGAAAAATTCTTTCAGTGTTAGATATATATATATATATATATATATATATATATATATATATATATATATATATATATATATATATATATATATATATATGTGTGTGTGTGTATATATATATATATATATATATATATATATATATATATATATATATATATATATATATATATATCATCACGCTGAGACCAATAGGATCAGAGCACCAATGAAGAATGTTTCAAAATCGTTTTTTTTACTATTCCACGAGGACGAAGTCCGCGAAATTAGCGATTTTGACTATGAACTTGCTCAGAGCAAACCAACACTTAAGATGACAATCCGTCCAAATTAAAAATAGATTGCTTTTAAAACAATTTCACGGTTTTAAGAGCGGTAATTTATTTGATTATTATTATTCCGACAATTGATCACGGAAAAAAAGTAAAAAGTGAAAACTATATAATAAAAATCAAATAAATTACCGCGCTTAAAACCGTGAAAACGTAGTTTTATTATGTATACTAGTCGCGAAAACTTAAGAAAATATTATAGTACTTGTCTTTATTACAATGCCTGGAAAGAAAAAAAATTAAGGCAAGTTTTATGTCATATTCTTCACTTCACGATTAAAAATCCAGCCTCGATGAATGTGTAGCTAACGCTCAACAACTGTGTATTTATATTATGGCAACACAGTTCACACTTACCACTACGTAGTATCCATAGTAGTTTGTGCTTACCACGTAGACACGCAATACAACAGACACTTACACAATACAATTTTGGTTTATTTTGGACCAGCCATATATTTTTTTTTAAAATATAAAACAACGCAACAAAAGCTAAAATTCCGACAAAAATAAGTTTAAATTTCGACTTAAACATTAAAAAGTATTTCAAAGCACCAAGCGTCATAGACCCACAGTATAATTGATATCAATTTTAGTGATTAACATCACAAGCGTCTGTTTGCGCCTGAGTATTGTTCTAGAATAAAATCGAGCCGCAGATCATCGACTTATCAGTTTTATGACAAATGATTCATTCAGATAAAAAACACAACACTAATATGGTAATTCTTCGTACATATCTGAGCAAAATGTAAACACATTTTTGTATTTTGAAAATAATTTAAGGAGACGCCTACTTCATACTTTAGCTTCGGAACGCGTTATTGCTGTTTTACATATTTTTTTTTCTCATAATTTCAGATAACGGTAAAAAATAAACATCGTTATGAAACTTACCATTATTTCCGGTAAACAATATAATGTTAATACTATTTTTATCGGCAGTTTTACCATTATGACGATGTTTTGTTACCATCGTCGGTCTCTTTCACTCGCAAAGATTGTCAAACAGCACTGTGCTAAGAGTGAGCGTAATATTTACAGTTGTGTTTGTCGATTGTTTCGGTAACATGCAGTCGTAATAAAGTCAATTCTTAAAAATGGCAAAGACGCTTGAAATAAGGTAAAAATTACCGATAAGTATTACGTTATACATACGATTTTTAAAGTTATATTATAACATTAAAATCATAAAAATTCATGGAGTGTCCGATAACAGAATAAAGAAGAATAGGAAATCTAGAGTTAGATTTTCTGTAACATTAATCTGGATACATACATACATACATAACTTCACGCCAGTTCCCTTGCGGGGTAGACACGAACAACAGAGCGCCATTCAGGCTTATTCTTACATACCTCACTTGCTTCTTTGACATTCATAACTCTTGTCATGCACGCTCGTCTGTTCTTAAGGCTCCTGACATCACCTTCTGCTAGTCAGTGCTAGTACACGATCAATTTGATCATGGAAGGTGTGTCGTGGCCTTCCACGACTTCTGCATCCAACCACTTTTGCATTGTATATCTGTTTGGTCATTCTTTCCACATGCCCGAACCACCGGAGCATTCCTTTCCTTACCTTCACCCCGACACTCTCTTTCAGACCAACTCTCTTTCTTGCTTTCGGTATTACGAACGCGGTCCGCGAGCGTCACTCCGCAGATTTTGCGCAATGCTCGCATCTCTTAGTCTGAATAACATTTGATAAACGAAGAATAATGCTGAAATCTCGCCCCATTGGCATCTTGATTTCAGACTTTGACAATTACACATCGAGGTACGAGGTGAAGGTTTCTATTACGTGGCTACTGCCAGCTTCCTATGTCTTACTTATAATCCATTCTTCTACCTCACTATTGGTAGAAGATGAACAAACTTATGGGTTTCGGTAAAAATTAAACGAACATATATTTATACTGTATTGTTTATATTAGGAATAACTGTTTACATAAGCCTTAGGTACTTAATCACTTAAACTATGATAAATTGGACGACAACGTCGTATTGTTTTGTCTCGCATAAATAAGCTTCCATGGCGCGTGCCGTGGGAGCAATTGCGCGCGGCCTTTCGGCTTATCACAAACTACTATGGATACTACGTATGGCTTATCGGTATACCCAAGACTGCCTGTCCTCCAGGACTCTGCTACGGGCGGGGTCCTGCGGTGCGTCGGAGTTCGATATCGCGAGAACAAACGAACATTCCCGAGCGCACGTCGGCTGTATTCGCCTCGCCACAAACTTTTATTTGAGTTTATCAAGTAACCAGTATGATGAATGACAGAAACCGGCCCCATGACGGATTTTATTTCGATACATGTGTTGACTTGAAGTTGACCATCACTTATACTTGGGTACTCTTGTCTCTAGTAGCATTTTGGATGAACTCCAAACTACACAAACCAAGGAGCAGGATTTTGAAAAGGGCATATAAGGGAACGTACCCATAATACGTCACCCGTTCAGGGGGGAGGGAGGTCTTCAAAATACCACGCTTGGTCGCAGCGGGAGAGGGTATGTTTTGAGTTTCGTCACGTAGTCACGATGTCACGATTTTTAGAGCTATAAGTCGTGCGCAGAAGGTTTGCCGATGGTTGCCCCACCCGCTTCCTACGACTGGGACCGGGGCTTGTCTATGTAGTGCTAAGAACTAGACGACCGCGGGTCGCGGTTTAGTGCTTTTTAAACGGATAATAAGCCATATTATTCTTGTACTATCTGTTTCCAAATAATAATTTAAAACCATATTTATGAATTACTACATGAAAACTAGGCACTAGGGCACCATGGAAGGTCACTGAGGAGGGTAAAAAACGTAATAAAAAAAAACTTCGTTTAAAAAAAACCGACTTCAAAAACTAAAAAGTATAAAATAACTTAATAAAGATTGTTGACTAAGAATTTATTTAGTTTATTAAGAGACAAAATAATATAAAATTTCCTACATCTTGAAGTCGGTGCCGAGCAAACCATAACTATTGCCATGTACATTGTTATAACAACAAAATATTGTAATGTTACTTTGTAGTGTTTAGCTATGGGTAGGCCTACGAAAGGTGCCGCGCGTCTTAAAACATAGGTCCCAAGAAACGGGAACGGAAACTTTTCATAAAGAAATGTTCATAAAATGAAAACTACTGGGCCAAACTATGTTAAATTTTTAGGGAACCAACTATTCCGCGTCAAACGAAAGAAGAATCACATAAATCTCAGCGTAATCGGTATACATACATAAAAAGATAGCGATCAAGTTGAGAACCTTCTCCTTTTTGAAGTCGGTTAAAAAAGAGATATGGGTTACGTAGAAGGACTTTTAAGTGATCTATACTTGTCAGTTGTTTACTTTCAAAATAACCGACGCAAAATACGGATATAAATAAAATGTGGAGGTAGTTAAGATATTCAATCTTCGCCAATTAAGGTTAATGAATGCTATAATTCATATCTATCTGAACGATGCAGTAAAACAAAATTAATCAATATAAGAACACCAAAAAGTTTTTTTTTTTATTGCAGGAGTTCAGCAGACAGGCATACGGCCCACTTCATGGAAAGCGGTTACCATCGCCTATGGACATTTGCAACAACAAAGGTGCTACAAATGCGCTGCTGCTCTCTTAAAGGTGACTGGAACCCAGTCACTGTCGGAACATAACACAAGGTTGCTATGGCGGCATACTCTAGACCAGGGGTGGTCGCCATCCATTTGAGCAAATACCCTACCTCCTGGCTGTGGGTTGTTTAGTCGCCTCTTACGACAGGCCGCCAGACCGCAGGAAATTGTATTTTTTCTCCGTTCCTGCACGGATAAATACGGATAAGTTTTAACAAGCCTACGTGTACTAATTTTTAGCATAGCTTCGAGTCTAGAACTCCCTGCCCGTGGGTATTAGGTACTCTTTTTGATCTATATACACCATTCTCCATCTCGCCACATCCTGACCTGATAATATTTTTTCGATGTAACTTATCTTTCCAAGAAAAGAAAGAGAGACATAATGAACTAATGTAGGCAACATTCCAGCGCTATCAAATAACATGAATAACTAAAGGACCTTTTATACCAGTTTGTCCGATCATATTATACGATAAAATTATCTACATACACCCTTTCGCTTTACTTATCTCTTAAAACTCGGTCACAACACATATCCTCATGTCATCCTTCACACAATCCATCCGTATCTTTTTACATACATACATACATAACTTCACGCCAGTTCCCTTGCGGGGTAGGCACGAACAACAGAGCGCCATTTAGGCCCATTCTTACACACCTCACTTGCTTCTTTGACATTCATAACTCTTGTCATGCACACTCGTCTGTTCTTAAGGCTCCTGACATCACCCTCCGCTAGTACACGATCAATTTGATCATGGAAGGTGTGTCGTGGCCTTCCACGACTTCTGCATCCATCCACTTTTGCATTGTATATCTGTTAAGTCATTCTTTCATCATGCATTCTTTCCACATGCCCGAACCACCGGAGCATTCCTTTTCTTACCTTCACCCCGACACTCTCTCGTATCTTTTTAGCATATGCTTATTATTTGATATATCATAAATCTCCCACTTTAGCATTGTTTTATCACATAATGAGTCATGAGTACCTCCTCATTATATATCTTTACCAACTTCATCTTCTTTCTCTCAATTTCTTAGCAATGAGTGCAACTTTCAAAAATTTCACCTGTAACACCTGCATCTATACATTCTTATGTCAGCTAACTGGAGAATTTGATATAAAAATATGAATGTTGAGTTTAGTAAGTTTGTTTGTTCCTTCTTCACTGCTTTATTGCGACAGAAAGAGAAGCACTATAACCAATAACTTATAAAATGTATAATAATTCTGCTCCGCAGCTTAAGAACAAGTATGAATCACTTGTACTAAAGCAATGTATGTCCTAGGTGACTTATCGCAGGGACATTTGCGCCAATCCTTGGAGAAAGGGTTCCCACCCGCTTATAACGCCATCGAGAGGAGGGCGCGGCGTGTTCATTTCCTCCCTTGGGGCGAGACATTTAGCCACTCTACGCTGGATTGAGACTTAGACTTCAATCAGATTTCCCCTCGTTAAAGGGACAGTTGCGCTACGTTCACGTAATATGCCTTTGTTATTTTGTGAGTTAAAGTGGCTAAACATTTACCTTCCCACACTGCACAGTTACGACTGAAATGTTCCCGAGGATTAATTTATAAATGCAACTAGAACTTAGTGCGACACGCGTGCTCACACAACAAAGTTGTGTCAGGCCCCTGTCGAGAGTGGCGCACACGAAAGTTATGGAAACTTCACGAAAGTCGCGCCCAGTCATGCTTGTCGGCTGTCGACGCTCAACAAGTACCGACTTGGGACACGTAGATATCGCCTGCTATGTCGCCCGAGACGAATATTCCGTGCAGAGCAACAAACTCGCGGCACCAATATGCCCTAGTGAAAACGTACCTTTAACCTGCGTCGACAATTACGTATAATGGTTGCGACCTGACTTCCCTTAGGTTGCATTTGAATATTTACAACGCGGTAATAATATGACTCATTTCGTCCATGCTTCTGAGGGCTTACTCTCAAACGTCTTTTGTCGTAAGTTTCCGTTTTCGAACTTCTTTTACTTGTTTTTGAAGTGAACCTTCTATATAAGACAAAAAAGGGGGGGTATTAGCATTTTTTCTGTCACGAAAAAGCGTTACGGCCGTGGTGAAAGGCGGCATAATTTTAGAGTAGACTTGGTAAGAGGCGTCATAATGTTAGAGTAGACTATCGATGTTTTTATTGGTTCCGGATCGAATCCAGTTTTTTTGTTTGATAAAATAAAATATGTTGAAATAAAAAATGCATTCATTAAAATGTACATAACCTAACCAAATCATAATTTGCAGTAAACCTGCGAAAAATCGAAATGTGTGCTGGGACACAGTAGAAGTGAAACTTCAACCGACAAGTGGAAAAACGAATCGCAACGGACAAGTGGTAAAACGAATGGCAAATGACAAGTGGCACAACGAATCGCAACAAAATTTTAACTAGAAGTTTTACGAGCAGGTTTTCAAATTGGACAAATACATTAAAAATCTGCCTGTAAAACTTCAAGTTAAAATTTTGTTGCGATTCGTTTTGCCACTTGTCCGTTGCCATTCGTTTTTCCACTTGGCCGTTGAAGTTTCACTTCTACTATGTGTCCCAGCACACATTTTTTTATATATATATTTAAATGCATTTTCCATTCATTTTTGGGTTTTATAGACTTTATTATTGTAATTTTAAAGTAATATTTGTTCTTTCGTTCTTCTATGAAATCAGACGAAAACGAACAAAGAAAGACGTTTGATATTAAGGCCTATGATATAATTATGATCATGCAACACAATGAAGTAAGACACAATCACCAGACGTCGAGGCTCTAGCAATAACTTTTTTGCTAAGTCAATCTCTTGACCACAATTTCATATACAACACAATCCATAAAATACAGGTTGATACAGGTTTTTTTTTTAAGCTAGGTTTATTTATGTTATGGATTATGGATTATGCCCTCCTTTTTTATTTAGTTCTAGTTTTTAATTTTAGGTTTATTTTTCATACTGTAGTTTAGTTTTAGTATTTAATTGTATTTTTCTATTGTATTAAAATTAAGTGATTATTATAATTAATAAATGCATCCATAAAATCGGAAATATTTGCGCTCATAAAACCTACGTACTTGTAGCAGAGATATAATTGACCGTATTTTGTGCCGCGTACGGTGACCTCGTGTAAACGGTTCTCAGTATCCACCTACCTACCAACTTCGTAAAACCGTATGCATTATCGAGTTCCGCATGATGTATACCAATTCAAAAGTGAGAGTAATACTACAAAAAACAATAAGTATTTATAACAAAGTTTCAACAAATGTGAACAATACTGATGCTCTAAATAACCAGTCAAATTGAAATTTTGTGCAAGCCTTTAAGACTTTGTTCACTCGAAAATACTTCCTAATATGGGCGGATTAGCTGCTAAGCGTCGGTTTACTCATGGTTTTTTTTTTAGGACTTGACTTAATGTTGTTGGTCCGAAGACCTTACAAATATACCGGGGTTTTTGGGGCGAGTGCCTTCGCGAAGTGAAGGCGCCCGGGGGGGCAACTTGCGCGAGGGAGTTCCCTAAGGAGTTTTACCTCGGCTGGACTGTTGCCATGAGAGGGGGATGAATTTAATTATGCCCACCATAGGGCGATAGAAAGCACTAATTGAGAACGGGCGATGGGTAATATAAAGCCTGAGGGGATGGATCCCGGCGGGCCGGGATCGGTAGTTCGCGGCGGCCTACGCTATCTTACTGCCGTTTCGCAACGTGTTATGGCTGGGAAAGAAGAAACAGCGAAAGAAACTTCCCGGTTTACTCATGGATATTGTTCTATAGCGGTGCTCTTACATGGGCAATCTTATGAACAATTATTACTTGGCAACAGTAATGGATCGTAAGTCTTAGTAGCGTAAAGGCTAGCGTACGCGTCTCAAACTCAAAGGACGCGGGTTCGATCCTGGCCGGAACGCATGCAGAACTTAGTCAGTTTTCTGATCTAATGTGCATATTGTTACAATTATCACGTGCTAACAACGGTGAAGGAAAACATCGTGATGCAACCTGCACATCGAGATAACCGATGTGTCAAACCTGCCAAGCCGCCTTGGACAAGCGTGGCGGGTATACTGTTCGTTCCCCCTATAATAGGAGACCCGAGCCCAGCAATGGGACGATTATAGGCTGATATTATTATTTTATAACAGTAATGAATCAATCTGGAGTAATTAAGTGGAGCAATTGCAATAAAATGCGGGAATTGTTTCGGGAATACTGCTACATATATTCGACATTTCTTAACGTCGCCATATGAGATGCCGAATATCCAATCGGTTTGGATTTTTTTTTTAATTTGCTCCATATTGCATGGTATTGTGATTGTATCTCGGCAACAACTTGCTACATATTGTCCTAAATTGCTTGATTTAGTAGTGACGTCATAGTTGGCGAGAATTGACCGTGATTGAGCAATTTTAGTTGCTCGTGTAAAAACACCTTAATATGATCTAAATATGTAGATAGGAGAAGGATTACAAAACTCGTTTATGAAAACCATTTACTGCAGACTAGTTAAAATTTTGGTAAACAACCGAATTGTATTTGTATGTCTTTCATAAAAGCTTAAAGCTTCTCCACATTGATATTACAAAAATTGATACTATAATTAACAACATGAATCAAAGTGGACAACAGTATCCTTGCATTAAGTTCAAACTTAAGTTCCTTTATTCTTAAAGCTAGGAAGCTTAAAGAAGGAATAATGGACTTTATACTCTGCACCGTAATGTTTAAATCAGAAAGCATTGTCTGCAAAAGCTTACTTGGGAAAAGACAGGGTTCGTAAAAGGCGTTGCATTGTGGTGTGAATCGGGTCTTATTGATCAACCGCCATTTTGTGACGTACGATGATTCCATGAAATACGGATTGCGTTAACATATTTTGCGAAATGCGCAAACGCAAGACAAAGTAATAGATAAAATTACATCTTCACGCTTCGTTTCCATAGTGGGTTATGGTTTCATTAAACATTCTCAAAGCCAAGACTAAGCATTTGCTGTAATCATCGAATTTAAATTGTCAGTTAATTTTATTTGACTTAAAAGTTATCTTCATTAATTTAATCTAAACATCTGCTGTGCAAAACTCTCTCCCAGTGCATCATTACCCTCACTGTCCACGTAGACGGCACCGGTGACAAGCCGTTACCACGCCGCCGCCGCACTGCTATTCTCTGTATGTTGTGCGAAAGTTGTCCGTCCTCCTAACCAGCCCACCGCTGACACCCACTTAATAGCAAATATGCCACAGCGGCGCTTACATTAATCTGTTATACTTTACGCTTTGAGTCTGAAATCTTGTCTAAAATGGTACTTCTCAACTTCCTAGTTTTTGGAATAATTTCTTGGATCTTTGACTGCAATAATATATCACGATAAAATTGCTTATCCACTAACTTCCAACTAATCCTTCTTACTAATATTATAAACACGAAACTTTGTATGTTTGTTACTCTTTCAGGCAAAAGCTACTGAATGGATTTTGATGAAACTTTACAATAATATAGCTTACTCATCAGAATAACACATAGGCTATAATTTATAAAGATATAGTCTGAATTGTCCAAAATATACCGACTTTCCATCACTACGCGGGTGAAACCGCAGGGCGCAGCTAGTTTCATTATAAAATTTAATGGATAAGCAATTGTAATAAAATAAACTTTCGATAATATGAGTTTCGTATACTTTTACTCTAAAGTAATTATGATGGAGTGAATCGTGCCGTGGCCATCTTGTGATCTAATTTTATCCGCCATTTGTAAGTACGCCGACCAAAAAAGAAAAAGAAATCACCAACCCCAAAACAACAGAATTAAAAATGAATCACGCTAGTAAGGTAGCGCAACATCGAGCTATTATTATAAGCTGAATTACGTCCGACTATGCAATTTACCAATTCACAAGTGCAAACCAAATTTTATGAGATTTATAAAAGACATGAAATTTCTGTTCTCCTAGTTATAATTAATTCGCCCCTTTTCCCTTATATCTGAAGCTTGTCAGTCGAAAAATCAGAAATGTTCCTGTTCCTTAATCTATATTTTGAATAAAAAAATATCAAAAACATCGAAAGGAATATAATATTAGAGAAAATTGCATAAATAAAATTATGTATGCATGTAGTTACCTAGGTAGTTAATACATGTAAAACAGGCATAAGAGCGGCCATTTAATTTAGTGCAGATTATACTCTACCAACTACTCAAAACACAATCTGAGACTACCTGGTTTGAGTGAAATGGATAGTCAGGAATTTGCCACATAAAGTACTTAAAATGCTGAACTCAACTGGGCTTATAAAGGCTTTTACTAAGATGATGTGCAATGCGTCACCTAAGTAAAATATTGTATGACACTGGTAAATTATAGCCTCGATTTAGCTATTTTGTCGAATAAAAATCTAAGGCTAACATGAAGAAAAACTTGAATCCTAGCAGATTTTCATCACAGTTTTCTAGATTACCAGTTTGTTGCACCTAGTACTACTATTAAAAACTATATACCTATAGTTCAATTCAATTCTCTTGGAACATGTAAGTGTTGTTGTTTCTATAAGACATTGGCGGCCATCTTGTGAATGTTGTTTACCTGCCATTTTGATTATGTAGCTGGATTAAATTAAATGTATCAAATAAAACATATTGTATTATCTCGAACATTAGATTTAATGATTTTAAAAATTAAATAAATAAGTAGCATTGTACCCTAATGATAAATGAGTACATGCAATTAATCTATGGATATAGTTTGTAAATTATTGAGAGTATGTGCAATGAGGATGACAGGGTGTGGTTGGAGTACGGCAGGGGCCATAGCACACTGTCGGGCACCACAAGGCTCCGCAGGCAGTGCCTGGGGTGTAGCCGCCGTGCGGCGCAATACTGCACCACCACGCATCACACAAGTAACTCCTGCCCGTGGGTCATCATTCTCATTCACACTAGGGCTCTCATCGTCAGAACATAAGTCAATCACTTCACACTCATCACGTTTCAATGGATCCTCAATGTCAAGTGGTTGATCACAGTCTAGATCCTCAACAAATTCAATATCCTTCTCTGCAAGAGGACATTGAATTTGTTGATGCTGCTTTATTTCTGCTTCTTCTTTCAATTTCTTGAAATATTCTTCTATGTCCATCAAAGTCATCTGCTCCACATCTACTGTTATGGGTCTACACTTCAATAAAAGCAATTGTCCATTGATATCTAGTATATTCTTCTTACGTTGATTGGGGAACACTTGTTTCCGGTGCCAGTAATCTATGGGTCTCCTGTATCTGATTGGAAATTGTTGATTTTTACCTTTACTAACTAATATTTTGCTATTCAAATTTGAAGTACAACAATACCTCTCAATTCGCTCTCTTGAAAAATTTGTGTCTCTCTGTACATTAGACTTAATGTTTCTTGTGTAAGCTAGTGAAGAAAATGGGTATGGTGGTCCTCTGTCAATACTTGCTGCACTCCTTAAATTCTTTGGCCTGGAGCCATTTTCACTATTTACAGTAGAAGTAGAATCAGACTTGTCCTCAATAGGTTGCAGTTTCAATGCTGAAAGGAGATCATTGAGGCCACCACTACATGTGTTTACTGGTACAATCTCATTGTTACATAGTCTCTCATGGGCTTGGAGTATTTCAAGATTATCAAAATGGCTGTCACAATTATCACATAGATATATATCTGTTGCTTTAGGTTGCAGCACTTTAGTATATGGTGGAGCGAGCCTATCATAATATTTGTTTTCATTTCTAAATGTCACTAACAGTCGACCACTAGGCTTGTAATAGAGAGACGTTGTGTGGTCAAGGTTGTCAACATACATTAGCCGATTGCGAGGGTATCTGGCTAGTTGAGCAGAGAATACTAGCAGGAATGGACTCTTGTGGTAGTTATAACATTTCTTAACGAGGTTCTTAAGTCGCGCCTCCCAGTCATTTGGAAGGAAGCTGGGTCTGACGAACGGATGTGAAAACGGGACATCATGCGGCCACCAGGGCGGTCGGCGAATGTCAATCGCTGTATCATGGCCCCAGGAACATGTCACCATAAATGTTATAAACTTCTCGAGCTCAGACAATTTAATCTTAGACAAGGCCGTTGGATTGCCATTGGCAAATAGAAGCGGGAGGTTCGCTATCATGGTACGATCTGCAGCATAGGGTCATCGCAACCAAAGGGCTTGTAAGTACGCTTTACGTTGGTATACGCCGCTTGCTAATAAGTTGTTCTTCATTGTGCTGTCTTTAAATTCATCATTTGTCACACAAGACACGGCACTGAACTAGAAATCAATGTACGGCCACATTACACAGAAAAACGATTTCACTAAAACACAGGAACGCGAGCTTTCTTCAAATCAACTCAGTAAAAAAAGAGAAAGATCCATAGATCTACAAATTCCATAGATCCTTCGTTTGTTACGTCGTATTTTCTATTCCGCCGCGCAACGGGATTCAGAAATCAAAACGACTGATTTTAATTACTAACTTTACAACAGGATGACGCTATAATCCTTTGCTCACTAGGCAGGGTGCAATTCTTTGTTAAACTTTGTTTCTACCTATCATGGATTGGATGATTTTAATTGACATTTGATTTTCCACCAATGAAATCAAGATATGGTATTCAGCTATTGGCTAAATTAACAGCATAGTATTTAGAAAAAATAAAAATAGATATTTATGGCATTATAAAAACATTGCCCACAAATGCCCAGAGGAATTATCAATTATTTATTCATTATAATTACAACATACAAATTGTTGTACATTGTACAACATACAACATACAAAGTTGTAGGTTAATTAATAGAACTACAGATTAAAAAATTATGTAATAAGATTGTAATAGGTACTTATTTAAAGACTACTCAAATTTTATGACTGATATGACGGACGGAGTGAACGGAGTCGAGGTAGTCTTGGTTTGAGGGTCTCCCCGCGAAAAGGGAGGCTCTCATGTTCCACAGACGTTTTCGAAAACCACCTGCGGACTTGTCCCTTACAGTCCAAGGTGTGTCCATTCTTGTTAAGCCCCGAATGAAGTATCTGGGGCTCGTGTTGGACGGCAAGTGGTTGTTCATAAGTCATTTTGAAAAGCTTGTCCTCAAATTGATTAGGACAGCAGGTGCCCTCGCCAGACTTCTCCCTAACGTGGGAGGAGCAGGTGGGACGGCTCGGCAATTGTATTCTGGCATCCTCTGGAGAACGGCACTGTACGTTGCCCCGTATGGAACTATGGACTTCATCGTCACAATAGGACTTTGCTGAAGAAAGCTCAGAGAGTCCTGGCGGTGAGATCCATTCGGGGTTCCGTACAGTGCGGTGGACGGCTGCGACACTCTTGGCGGGTGATCCGCCATGAAATGTCCAGGCGGAGGTGCTTGCTAAGGCGCGACGCTCCCGGCAGGATGCCCGTGCTAGGGGCCTGGTGTATTGCCGGGCAGAAATGGAAGCGATCAGGACGCGGAAAACGCGACCATGATCCAAGCATGGCAAAGAGATTTAGAAACGAAACTTGAAACGCTGGACCCTGACGTTTAGGACGACACAGATACTTACCGGGCACGAGTGCTGCATTACGAGTCTGCATCAGATCATGGAATGTTTATCTTCCCATCAATGCCGCGAGTACGGCGCACTAGGCACTGCTTTTCACACGCTGGTCGGATGCGCTACATAGCAACCTCATAGGTTCGAGCCCGAGGGTATCGTAGGGCCGATCGATTCGCTGAGAAACCTGGTCGAGGCCATGTTCCACAGCGGCGAACATTGGGAGGCGGTTTCATCCTTTTGTAAGAGAGAGTAATGTCCCAAAAAGAGACCGCCGAGTGACCCCCGAAATCTGTCGTCAGACTGGCCTCCAGAGATGCGGATATGCGCAAAGTCTACTCCTGTGATAATGGAGTCCGCTGCAGCTTGAAGATTCGGCGGGTTTAACCTCTGTTGGTGAAGTTGGTTACTTTGTATAGCGGGGTGATCAAAGCTTGATGCGCGGATGACCATGAGATGTAACTACGTTCTAGTCCTCGTTTTCTTCCAACAAAAGGGCGGGCAATGGGACGCAGGTTTAGGTTTAGCGGGTTAGTTGGGAACGTCTTTAGCAGAGTCTTCGCAGACGCTGCGCTTTATTAGCGCTTCTCACTGCGGATTAATCCGCAGTGAGAAGCGCTAATTGGTCCTCTCCCATTAAAAGGACCCAGTATGGTACGAAACGTATTCTCCTGCGCATCAAAAAAAATGCTTCACGTTTAAAAAATGTCCGTTCATTACTCCCTGAAAACTGAAATATTTTCGGTTTTTCTTTTTATTTAACTCTACCGACTACTTTTTTAATAATTTTTAAAACTTCAACATACATACAGCTATATAAGAACATGTGATGTAGCAAGTCTTCGTATAGCTCAACCAAATTGGAGGTCTTCGCCAGACGTTATTCTACACAGTTCTTCTGACTCGAAAAGTCACATTTCATTACACACTTCCTCAAAAAACACCAAATTACTATTCAAAAACTATTCATATCAAATACTTAGTCATTTGAAACTAATATTACTCATTTTTTATCAAAATAGAACTGTATAACACTACATCACCCGTCAATTCCCGCCAAAAACACTCGTTTTTTTTTCTTTTCTTTTAGATTGCAAATTCCAGCTGATAATATGACAGTTTGTCAACTAATGGCAAATGTCATTATAAATTTATCACTAGGGATGCAACATCGTTCATATAAAACATCGATATTAGGATATCGATGTTTTCAAAAGTGAAACATCGATGTTAAAAATATCGATATTTATGAACGATATATCGATGTTTATGAACGATGGCTTTATCATCATATACATAAACTTTTGACGGTTCTTCCTGCGATGCAAATGAAATATCACCCAAACCACTAGCAAACCTTTCTTAATTCTTGCTTTCACTAAGATCATCCTTTTACACCACTATCACTCAATCTTTCAAAGAAATACCACACACACTTCTCAATGCTCTCATTCCTACTAAATACTATGTTTATTCTATTTATATGTCTTTTGCCTTACCGAACATTCACTACTTACAATTCAACAGCGTGGGCACACACTAACACATCCCTATCATTATTTTAAATAAATGTACATCTAAGAAAAATGGTCATTTTTAAAAGAAATTAAAGAAATAGGTATAATAATAAACGTTTACATTATAAATTATTATTGGCAATAAGAAAAAATATGAAAAAAATAATATAATGGATGTCTGTATAGATCTAAGATAGAGTGCAAGATGGCACTTTATGTCTATGTAAGATAAAATATCGTTCACAGAACATCGTTCTTGAACAACGATGTATCGTCGATGTTTCGGTTTCAACATCGATGTTAAAACATCGATTTTTATGATCGATATATCGATGTTTGGAAACATCGATGTTTTGTGTGCATCCCTATTTATCACAGCTTCACACTTCACAGCCAGGTTCATTGTATTGAAATCAGAATATTTTGGGTTTTATTGTTTTTATATTATTTGGTTGAGAGAGAACTAAATAAATATATTACATAGAAATCACTATTTAAAAATTAATATATAGTTTCGTATATTGATACTAATAATAATATGTATTCAATCTAATAAATTATTAGAAAATGGTAAGTGATGTTCTTTAAATTACTACATATAAGTTATAAGTTTTAAATAATTATACATTTATTAATGAATAGTTTCTTTTTTTAATTAACGTAGGATGAGTCTAATGCTGATAATTCCCCGAGTCCCTCATCGAATAGTATTATTGAAGGCACAGATTACCAGTAAGTAAACAACAATTATAATAAAAGTGTGATAAAAACAGTATTACATTTCTTTGGTATCAAAATAATTTTATATATTTGGTGCTTGTGCTTTTGTTTACTTTTCAGTTCTACATTCAGTTTGGGTTCTATTATCAATCTCTCAATGAATATATGTTTTTAAAAGTTTTCAATTTGTTTCTGGCCATGCTCATTGCAAAACATTTGAAAGTTTCAAATTTGCTGCAGTTTTCATGGTCAATAAATAAATTTCAGTCATTGTACAATGTTTTTAATTTTTGAGATTTATGTCAAATTCAACATTATTAGAAAAAGGTTAAACTTTAGTTTAGTGGTCACTGACTTTTAAGTAGTGGGGGGCGGAGGGGGTCGGGGGGAGGAGTACTTCTGCCTTCTGCAACCACTATGTCTGGGAAACATGTATTTCTTGAGATGTTAATGTTTTTGTAAATATAACCTTACTTATTTTTTTGGACAATATTATAGTTATATCAATATATCAAAAAATAAAAAATCCATAAGAAAGCTAGTAGTCAATGAAAAAAAGGTTCAAAACAGTATAAAAATTAAAACTAAAGCCCACAAGCCGAGTGAGCGAAGGGAGTATGTAACTGGACTGGTCAGTGAGTGTCACAACTGATTTGTAACCATTGTTTAAATTCTAACAATAAATAAATAGTTAACAATGAATAAATGGTAAGCAGTCTGTTCTGTACGGTGAATGCTTGGTTCTTAAGTGCTTTCCAGATAGTGTCATGTTCCAAAGAGTCAAAAGCTTTGTTGTAATCACTGATCTAGAGTGGAGAAAGTACGCCTACATGTTGCTTGTTCTGTCGGCTGTTTTATGTAAATCATTTGTCATCCTTAGTAGCAGTATTTTAGAAAATATCTTATATATATTTGACACTATACTTATACAATAAAACATTGATTTTATTAAATCTGTAATGTATTATTGTACTGGTTTACAATTTTTAATACAATTTGAGTGCTTTTTTGTTTGTTTTATAGTGTACAATAATGTGCAAAAAGTGCTGTCTCACATTTTATGTAGGACAGGGGGAATTGGAATTACAGACACTTCTGGATTAACAGGGGTTCAGATTACTGTGGCTCTGCATTTTGATATATGATACAATTTCTTAGAAAGTAATTTGCTTATACATACATAGTTTCCAAACCAGTTTTGATTAAAGTTAAATTTGGAAAATCTTTATGAATTTCTCATTAGTAACTATTTTTTATCAGCTTAGATTTACCAGCATGGAATCTGGGCCACCTGAAGGTAGCAGCTATACAGCAGAGGTTGCTACGTCCAAGGAGTTTGGCTTGGGCAATAATGTTGAATGCTTTACCACCACCCAATGGTGATATGATTACGGGGTAAATATGAATGACATCAATTATCCACTGTTTTTAACCAATTCAGTAATATATTCAAAAAAGAAAATTAAATTAATTATTTTTACTATGTACATTAGCAAACAGATTAATGTACTATCTATTATTGTTTGTATTTATTAAATTATAAATATTACTATTTATTAACTAAATTACTGTATGAATACTGGTCTAACAACTACTGATTTTGTTGTCCTTGTACCAACTGTACTTAAATATTATTGTTCTTGATTTTATGTAGCATTTATATACAAGGAAGTATATTCTATTATATGTATATATATATGTATATATATATATATATATATATATATATATATATATGTGTGTGTGTGTGTGTTTTATGTTTTGTTATTAAATATAATATGAAAATTATTGTTACAGAATCAAAACACACAGGAATTTCTACAATGACTTAAAAACCAAATTATCTATGGACCCCAGAGCAGTTATTGGTGATGACCCATTATCGCAGAATGATGAGGTAAGCCTTTATTTAAACAATCTTTAAAACTTGGAGCCCCATTAACATTAAAAGTAACCTGTCAGTTTAATTTAATTTCAATTTTGAATGATTTGCTTTAAAAATTGGTTTAAATAGCATAATGAACTAACATTACATAATTTAAACTATAATCTATTTCAAAGAGGATGGTATTGCAGACACATCCATAAAATGTAACTTACAGTATTATCATAAACTTTATTAGAAATATATATTAGTCTTAATTATATAAAAATATATTTAATCCTATTACTATTCAGTCATGATCTTATATCTAGAATTACGATGATTATTTCTGTAATATATTCTTAAGTTTTCGCGCTAGTATGCATAATAAAACTATGTTTTAACGGTTTTAAGTGTGGTAATTTATTTGTATATTGGAAGACAAACCAACTTGATTGATAATTTCTTTTTATTTTTCCTCCCACCACTGCCACCACATTAAAATAATATTATATAAAATGATTAGAGCTAGGCATGTTTGCTGACGAGTTTCTTGGGCCGCTTCTTCTTTTCAAGCCACAATATGTTGCGAAGCGGTGGTAAATTAAATTAGGCCCCCATAGAGTAAATAATAACCTTAAACAAAATTAAAATTAAACAATTAAAATGAACAAGTTGGTGGTAGGCTAAATAAAACTTTAACAATACTCATCAACTTGACATCTTTGTCTTCCATGATCACGGCTACTGAAAAGTTGCCGAAATTTCGGAATAATACAAATCAAATAAATTACCGCGCTTAAAACCGTTAAAACATAGTTTTATTATGATTATTTCTCTATTTATATATTTTCTCCCATATTGTCCTGTTTGAAATAGACTTTAATTTAAAAGTTTACTGGTGTTTACTATGTTTGCTATGTGGCCTATTGTCATTCATAATATTTTTCTACCAGCCTTTAAAGTTCTCAGTTTATTAATTCTAGTCCTTATGTATATTCATTGATCTTACCCTTAAAACATCAATAGAAAGACGAAGTCTCAGACTCACAAAGTGAAGTCAGCTAAAGGACGCCGGTTGCACCGAAATGCGTTGCGAGAACTCGCTATTAAATCAAATTAGTATGGATAATGGAATGTTTTCCAGTGGATATGTTGCTACTTACCACACAGACGCAAATCACGTGTATATTACATGAGTTTGTGCACACAAGTTTAAAAAAATGCTTCATTTCATTTAACACTTTTATTCACTTTGGCTCCGTTTATACTTTTCATTCATCTAAGATCTTATCATATGAATTATATAGTACACTGTTACGTCACGTACGTGGATTACTTTATTGCTACATGCTAGGTTAAAACTTTAAAAAGCCCATGTACTTGTTAAATCTGGCAATGTAGAAAACAGGGATGTGATTTAGACTGTATTAATTAATTTTGTCATTATTTTTCAGAGTGTATGGAAACAGCACTTTTGTGACAATGAATTGAAAACAGTCATACTTCAAGATGTTGTCAGGACATTTCCTGATGAACTCTATTTTAGGGATAAGGATGTACAGGATTTGATGGTATGATAACATTTTGAAATGCATACAGTCCTACTCTAAATTTTAATTTGAAGTGAGTTTGTTTAAATATCGTTTGAAGAGTTTTTTTGGATGTTTGTGTGTTCTTCAGTGTTGGATATTTACCAATTATAAGAAATTTTTACATATAATTTATATGGATACTATGTATGTGATAAAGTCAATTTTTTTATTAAGAACTAGCTGTGCTCGCGACTTGGTCCGCGTGGATTTTTTTTTTCGCCGAACCCTATAAAAAAAATTAAAAAGTCCTAAGTTACTCCTCAGCTATATGCCAGTGAAAGTCCCGTCAAAATCGGTCATCCGTTTCAGAGAATAGCCGGAACATCCAGACAAACAAACAGACAGACAAAAAACTTAACAATTGATTTTTTGATATAAGTACCATATACTTTCATATGCATTTAGTAAAAAGCTGTTATTTTGACATTACAAATAAACACTTCAATTTTATTTATCTCTATAGATAGTTTGACGCATTTCTAGCATCATTGTTAAAATTTTACAAACTGATAAATAATAATATATTTTTTTTAGGTTCGAGTGTTATTTTTTTGGGCACGATCACATTCAAATATAGGTTACAGGCAGGGGATGCATGAAATATTGGCACCATTGCTATTTGAATTGTATCAAGATAGAAAATATGCAACACATGATATAAGGTATTATATAATAATATTAAATTCTGTTAATGACTATGTTAACGCACATTACTAGCCATCACATCAATTAATTGAAACATCACTAGCAACCATACAAGTAATGTGGCACATCACTATTATCTGCCATTTTGTCAGCGACGCGCGCGCATATAACACATAGTGCAAACAGTAATGAAAAATTAGGGTAAAGACAATCCTCAACAAGCTGGTCCTTCGAGCCGGATATAACCTTCATGACCTGAATTAATTCGTGGTACTAAGTGGCTCATTGCCATACTCAGAGTGAGATTGGTGTTAGTCCATTAACTTTAAATAATAATAGACGTCCGTAAAGTCTTTCTGCTGGACTAGGATTTCAGTGTAATGATCAATGTATGTATTCATATCTATAATGGATTAGCGGGACATTACACAACAATAATATTGATTCCTAGGTTTGCTCGAGATATTATCAAGTGGGTATGGTCATCTATAGACAACAAAAGAGGTTTTACCAACATTCTACTATTTAGTTTGGAAAAATGGTAAACATACAGTGTAAACTCTATATAACGACACTGAAGGGACTGTGCATGTTATAGCGTTATAGAAATTTGTCGTTAAATGGAGAGAAGTCTTTGTCTTGTTGTCTGATGTCTTTTGCGGCACCAGTAATTTTGTTGTATTTTTTTACTTATTTTATTCATATCCTGCGATATTGAGAAATCTTGGTGATAAAGGAAGTACCTAGAAATTTCGGTATTTCGGAAATTCTTAGAAATTTCGGTATGCATGATGACGACAGTCGAGTTTATTACGGGCTAGGGTAATAAAGTGATAAAAAAACGTACACAGCTGCGCAGTTTTTACTAATTTTCGCAACTTAAAATGTACTTTTTATTACCTAATTGTTGTATGGAAGAGAAGCTAAACCAACCAAAGCCAAGTGATTTCGATGTTTAAGGGAGTTTCTCGTTAAATCGAGTGACGTTACATGGAGGATTTGCACTGTAATTACTTTCGCATTTACAATACTAGTATATATAGATTATAATTATATGTATAATAATCTAATATCAGTAATAGTTTATTGCAAAATTTTATTTTCAGTGATAAATTAAAATATTATTTGGAGGAAGAGCATTTGGAGCATGACAGCTAGTAAGTACATCATATTATTATTAAAATGTTAGTATTTTTTTATCGGGCTCAGTAATAAATTAGCTCAGTAATATAGTGTGACGTTTATGCATAGCAGAATTTCTTCTCCTTAAGAAAACAGTGTGTAGTCTTCGCTGTAACAATAACACAATACAATGTTCCATATACAAAGTAACACGAAAGAGCAGGATAGAAATATAGGGCCAGACAAACGTTAAAACGAGATTGATAATCTCGGAAAGAAACTGGAATAGACTCATAGTAAGTATCAAGGACGGGAATAATTGTTAGACAAGGATAGACATATAGTTGAATGACGTAATAGGGTTCATTCTAGAGTGTATATATAAGCGCAACAATCTGCGCACGGAGTCAGTCAGTCAATTAAAACAAAGTGACAAGGGGTGGGAGGGATTCTAAATTTTGTGATGTCACATTTCATATATATCGTTATAATATATTTTACCTTTAAAAGAAGAAATTCCAAGTATTAACGCAAAAATTCAAAAGGAAGAAAGCAAGAAAAAGACGTTTGGAGAAAATGGCGAAATAATTACACGTTTACATATTATTATTATATATGTATACATAGCATATTTTCCAAAACATTTCCAACTCTATCTATACGAGCATAGTGTTTAAATTATTAAATATAATGTATTCTATCTCATTCTCTCGCAGGCTTAATCCTATAAATTTATATGTATACTCTTTTTAGTGTCGCTTTTTCGTTTCATCGAGTCACAACGATTCCAAAGAATTGTCACTTCAGAAATTATAACAAAAACTCCCCAAATTTTGGAAACTAACTCCCATTTATCACCTGTAAACATCAATCAATTCGATAACCTTTGATTTTTGAAAATTAATTTCATATTTTCACAAAAAAAACATGAGAAAAGTGTTAAACTTGCCGATGAAATGACATCTTATCCTTTCCTCTTTTAAAATAGTTTCGACACATTTTAATAGCGCAGGACGACGCAATGATTTTTATTGCGAAAGCTCTAACCGTTAAAGTAGTCGAAACGACACTAACAGGCGTGGGGAGCGAGTGCACCAAATTTAGTGCACTTTTTTGGGCCGTTTTTGTGCAATTCATGCGTTATCTAGACGTTTATATGATCTAAGGTGCCGTTGGAATAATTTTTGAGGTTATACTAATGAGTGCTGCCAGTGCTTAGCAAGGCGCGAAACGAGAATAGGGAGCGGTAAGAGAGTCGTGAGTCTACTGTATGTACTATGTGTTTGTCTGCCGATTAATATTATTAAAAAAAGGATTTTTAATTACACAATTTTCTCAATTGCAGTATGTTATTTAATACAGTCATGCGGGGCGTTGAGAAATTCTATACGACAGGCGATGTGGTGCCTACTTCCAGTGGACGGATGCCAATATCCAAAGTAGTTCACGTAAGTAATTCACTTTAGATAAACAATATCTTATCTGTGACTTGAGACAATTACGGTGCGTTCATGATAACTTGACAGGAGTTTTTGTGCAGTATTATTTTCCCCCATACCCAAAAACTATTAACATCCTTTAGGGTATTGATAGATTGTGTTTTTTTTTTTTTGCTTGAGTTCTGCAGACAGGCAGACGGCCCACCAGATGAAAAGCGGTTACCATCGCCTATGGACATTTGTAATACCAAAGGTGTTGTTACCAATGTGCTGATCGATAAAAATCTTTACTAAAACAATTGTAGTTGTGTATGCGTTTAGTGACATTACTTATCCCGAGATTTTACGAGAATTTCTGAGATTATCCGTGCAGGAACGGAGAAAGAATAAAATTTCCTGCGTTGGGGCGGCCTGTCGTAAGAGGCGACTAAACAACCCACAGCCAGGTGGTAGGGCATTTGCCCGACTGGATGGCTACCACCCCTGGTCTAGAGCATGCCGCCATAACAACTTGAGTTGTGTTCCGGCATTAATGACCAGGTTCCAGTGTCCCTTAAGAGAGCAGCAGCGCATTTGTAGCACCTTTGGTGTTGCAAATGTCCATAGGCGATGGTAACCGCTTTCCATCCAGTGGGCCGTCTGCCTGTCTGCTGAACTCCTGCAATAAAAAATAAAAAAAAACATATATTTTCATACTAAAAAACCATTACCATCCAGTCTTGAGTGAAAATTTTTTAGTTTTTGATGTTTTAATAACTCCCTCGGACGACAGCTAAAAAAATTTTTTTAAGAGGTCGCTCAAAATGTTTTAAGACTTCAAAAATCGCCAAAAACCGATTTTTTTTATTCCATTTTTTTTCTCATTACGGTATAATTTTATAGACCAAAAAATAATAAGTTTCTGAAAGTTTCAGTTCAAGCTTTGAATTTTAAAAGGTCGCTCTAAATTTTTTATAAATTTACTAATGCATTACTCGCTCGAAAAAATCTAAAGTAAATTTATAAAATTATACAGTAACGAGAAGGTTTTTGGCAATTTTCAAAATCTTAAAAAATCACGAGCGATATTAAAAAAAAATTGAGTTGGCCTTTGGAGAGAGTTCTTAAAACATCAAAAATTTTCATTTTTCCACTCGACACTCAAAAATAAAATAGTCGGTTTTTTTGCGCCACGCTAATATACATATATATATAATTTCTTTATTATCTGTCCAACGTGGACAAAGTCGCGGGCTAATGCTAGTATATAACATTGTGAAATAGATATTATTATTTACCTTTCAGAATCCAAATGAAGTGGTAAGATATTTGGATAAAGTGAAGGATGAATATTTGTACCCTCTAGACGCTGAATTATCAACGCATTTGACGAATTGTAACATATCCATGGAGTTGTTTGGAATGTGAGTATTTAAATAAATAACTAGTTTTAGGGCCGCTTGCATAACGTTCCTTAAATTTATTTCAGAAACACTAAACGCATTTAACACCCTTAAATACGGTTAGCGTCTTGCACAACGCAAAATTTGCCGTTGATATGTTTAAAGAACTGTCAAAGTTAATCATCCAAAAATGGGTATTTGATTGCCTTAAACGCGTTTAAGGAGAAAAAATGTTGAGTAACCTCTTTTCATAAATTAATATTTACTATTCTTTATGAAATTGTCACTTATTAAAAAGTCAGTTACAGATTGTAACTCGTATATTATTTGCTTTAATTATTTTTCTCAATTCTAAATACCCATTATTCGGACAAACTAACATGGTAGCAGAGTAATAAAGTTAAGGATTTGGATGCGGTAAAGATATTTTAACTTGGAAAGAATAAATACAATATTCTAGCATCGTACTCGGCCTGACGTTCACCATGGATAAGGCGATCGCAGGGGCTTCTAAGGTACAAATAATGCACCTAGATGGTAAAAACTATAAGCATTGGTGGTATCGTATTGAGACAGTGTGTAGGGCAATACCCGGCGCTGAAGAAATTTTGCAAGGAAAACTTCAAAAACTCGATGAGCCTGTAGCATCTGATGATGCAGATGCTAAAGCAAAATATGAAATAAATTTACAACAATGTCTAAAAATTGACTGTGTCGTTTTAACTCTGATGACGACAAACATGACGGATGAGATTCTAGAACAAGTTATACGATATAAAAGCGCTAAAGAAGTATGTGATGAGCTAAAACGCCTATATAATGGAAGCAGCGAAGACAAACCTGTGATCTTTATCTAAAATTATTTGATTATAAAAATGACCCTGAACAAGAGATGGGAAAGCACATATCTGCATTAAAAAACATTTCAACAACTGTTTTCATAATATTTATTATTCTTTATGAAATTGTAAGTTATTAAAAAGTCAATTACATATTGTCACTCGTATATTATTTGCTTTAATTATTTATGTCAATGCTAAATAACCATAAAATCGAAAATAAAACAACACAGCAAAAAATCATTCTTCAGGTTGCCGCCAAAAATTCCGAAGTAAACCTAACCTAACGAACGAAATTTCAAATGTCAAGTTGACATTGGCCAACTAAAATCCCTTTTTACGCAAGAAATAACTAACATTAAAGCTAAATTTCGTGTGTTTGTTCGAAAATATCGATTGCCGCGTGAAACGGAAGACGTCTGGCTGTTTTACCGACGGCATAAATACATTTAGCTAAATAACATGGGAGACCGCATTATGCAAGACATCTTAAATACGTTTTGTGTAAAACGTATTTAGGCAGTTTAATATGATTAACTAAATTTGATTTAAAGACGATCGTTGTGCAAGCGGGCCTTAGGATATTATTATAAGCTAAACTCATGTCAATTCACGTTCTTACAATTAAAGGTTCCTTAAAAGTGACTAACATCATTTTGGACATTTCATTTAAATTAATAATTTATTGAAAATACTTAATGTCTCAAAATTTACTCAACGAATCTTTTTCTAATTAATTTTCATTGAAAGGGCTTTTTAAGACTATACCAGTTTCATTATGTCTTTAAAATATTTCAACTTCAAAAGATATAGGGCAGGAAAAATGTGGTTAAGAATGACAACCAGTATCTATAATGATGTCCAATAAATATTGAAACTATTACATCAAGCAAGTCTTAAATTCATGTGGTTTCGAAGTTAGGAAATCCCGGGAAATATAAAAGTCCTGGATTAGCCAGATATGCTGATTGTATTATAGTAGTAAACTATGCCGTAACAAGAGTAAGACGCCGAGTTTTCGTGTTATTTTTGCCGTATTAAAAAATAACCGGGATTCCCAGAATCTATTTACTTTTGAAGTGAAACTTCTATGTAGACGGGGTATTAGGATTTTTTCTGTCACGAAAAAGCGTTACGGCCGCGTGGAGGAGCAGCATAAATTTAGACTAGACATGGTGAGAGGCGGCATAAGTTTAGAGTAGACTATGGATGCGTTTTTTTGGTTCCAGATCGAGTTCAGTTTTTTTGTTTGATAAAATAAAAAATGCATTCATTAAAATGTACCTAACCAAATCATAATTTACAGTAAACCTGCAAAAAATCGAAATGTGTGCTGGGACAAATAGTAGAAGTGAAACTTCAACGGACAAGTGGATAAACGAATCACAACGGACAAGTGGAAAAACATTGCGATTCGTTTTTCTACTTGTCCGTTGAAGTTTCACTTCTACTATATGTCCCAGCACACATTTCGATTTTTTCCTAACGTAAGTTCATTTTATGTTTCCAGCCGGTGGTTGAGGTTATTGTTCGGCAGGGAATTCCCCCGTTCTGAAATACCACACTTATGGGGCTTTATATTCGCAGACGGACCCATGTTTCCCAATTTACAATATATCATAGTCGCGATGTTGATATCAATACGGAATACATGTAAGTAGCATCTTCACAAATGCAGATTTCATGATTTGTATAAATTATGACATGTACTTATGTCATTTGTCACTATGACACATCGTTAATTCTGACATATGAGATGGTATACATTTACCCACTTCTATAATACATATATTTACCTCTACAATACATATATTCACTTTATGATATACTAGCTGCGCCCCGCGGTCTCACCCGCTTGGTGGTAGAAAATCGTTATATTTTGGATTATTTACACTATATCTTCATCAAAATCCATTCAGTAGCTTTTGCGCGAAAAAGTAACAAACATACATCCAGACATTCTTACAAACTTTCGCGTTTATAATATTAGTAGGATATGCCCTGTTCTGCGATATATATATATATATATATATATATATATATATATATATATACAGGGCTTTTTTTGTGGGGGCACGTGGGGACACGCAGTGCCCTTAAAGGAAATTTATAAAATACCGAAAAATTACCACAAAAACTGAAAAAAATTAAACAACAACAAAAAAAATATGGACTTACAATTTTCGAGAATTGCCCCCAAAAATATAGGCTATATATTAGGTTGGGGAAAAAGTTTCTTCGCATTTTATATAAAAATTCAAAATGTACTAGGTTCGGAGAAAACCAGCACAAGTAGTTAGGAGAATTTATTAACATTTCTACAAACACAATACAATTTATCACAACAACTAAGACTAAGAGCTGACACAATCGACGAAGCGGGAGTTCGAATTGCTCGATGCACCCGTTCGAGTCCTATGTCAGCGCTGAGTAGAGCGCCTAGCTGTGTGAGACCACTTCCCGTTGCTGGTGAGAGGCCTGCGTACAGCAGACTGGCTCTGGAAGGCCAAGCGCCGGGCTTATATAGGCGGGGTCGTCTCAGTGGGTGTGCAGGCGCACGTGAGGCGGGGTGCGGAACGCGTATGTGTGCGTAGACGCTATGGACGGCGCGCTGAGTGTAGATTTGGTGCTACAAAAAGGTTTTTTTTATAAAGTTTATTTACATTTGACTAAAATATGTAGGTGCCATTTTGTTGGATGACTTTTCTCCATCTTGTAGGTAGGCTGACTAATTTTCATTTGTTTAATTTTTATCGCGGAAGTCAAACGACGGGCAGCGCGAGCGCGATTACGTGTTTGCATACTGCACTTATGCTCACTTGCCGCAGAACGCTTGGAGATCATTCAACTACTTATAACATTCTATTTATCGTACAGAATGACTTGAAGAATTCATGGAGTTGTAGCAAACAGTGCATATTCAATAAGACAGAGACACAATAAAAGTATAGAACAATGTTATTATATTGAAGCGTAGGAAGTCTTCAATGAAGCACCCTTTGGCTTGAAATATGCGTATAATTTAATATGTTGCGAATTGACAATAAATTTTGTTGCTCGTACAATTTTTCGTCGTCGTTCCGTTCTTGATTTTCGAATATAGGCGGTTGGCCGTAGACAATGAGCGTCTGTCATAGGCAATTTTGATATTGCGTGTACACATCGGCGCGAGCGTACTGATTTCATACGCGGCTGGACCGGTGTGTACCTTCTTTTAGTAAATCGTACCGCGACAGTTATAATAAAGACATGACTTACTATTTTTTTTTTCTGCATGCTTTTAATTTACCTGTGCTATTCAAAGCACACAAATAATTAGACCAAACTTCAACAATTTTAACCTCTGTCATTGTCTAGCGTCGAGCACGAAGTGAGTATAGGAGCAGCATATAAACACTCACTGCCCGTGTTGCTGCCACTTGCTAATTTTAAGAATTGCAGTTGCTGATTGGTTATGTGCCATAATGTTATCGTGCTCCTTTTAGTATTAGATCCGGACCCAGGGGTGGTGTTATCAGCTCTGATGCGGCCGTCTTCATTGTCGGTGGGCCACGTGTGCGCTTTGGCCTTACACTTGAAGAGTCCGTTGGAGCACCCAAGGCCTCCTTCGCCGCATCAACAAACTACACCCAATCATACGTGAGTGAGGTTCTAGAAGTACCGGTAGGAGCATTAGACGTAGCTCTCCAGAAGATCCTAAACGCTAATAGCCTTTTTTGCGTTATGATTAGCGAAACACCACTAAACTGAACCATATATCGTATTTACGAGTATATATAATAAAGTACCTGCATTTTTCCGTGTGCAATTCTATGATTTTTGGAATAAAGTTCCTTATCACACGTTACTCGGTGGATGGTAGCTAAACGGATAGAAGTGTAACCGTAACAAAAAATGCTGACCACTGGTATATCTGTAATATTATAAAATTTTAAACATGTAAAAACAAGCAACTGCAATCCGATGCATATTTTTTTAGATTGCTTGTCTGTTTATTCGGGATTCACGTAAAAACTAACACTACTCTACAACTCCTATCCGTGCAGGAACGGAGAAAGAATGCGATTTCCTGCGGCCGGACGGCCTATAGTGAGAGGCGACAAAACAACCCACAACCCAGTGGTACTACCACCTCTGGTCTAGTGTATGCTGCCATAACAGCCTTGAGTTGTGTTCCGGCATTAGTGACCAGGTTCCAGTCTCCCTTAAGAGAGCAGCCGCGCATTTGTAGCACCTTTGGTGTTGCAAATGTCCATAGGCGATGGTAACCGCTTTCCATCAAGTGGGCCGTCTGCCTGCCTTCTGATCTCATGCAATAATGTCGGAAACCGGTCTGCACTTTTCTGCGCCGACAAAATCTGCCAAGCGAAATTATAAGTTGTGTAAAAGTGTATATGTTTACTGCTTAGGTTGAGTAATTCAACGACAGAGAAATCTGAGTGGAGCGTTGAACAGATGGGAGCCGAGGGTGCTTCTGGGGACTCGGGGTCCGAGGGTGTGGCAGAGGGGGCCGATGTGGCCAGAGAGTTGGCTGCACTGGCGCTGCTGCGAGCCAGGCTGCCTGGTGCCGCTGCCGCACTAGCTAAAGCCCTGCCGCGGCCCGCGCCTGACATACAGCAGCCGTTGCAACAGATATTACATGTGAGTACCATACATTACTATCTACGCTTTTATTTGCAAATATTCCGACTCCTTTTTAACCGTATAGAGGAGTGTGGGGTTTGCTATATTTACACAGTGTAAATTCCATGTAACGTCACTTGATTTAACGACAAACTCCTTTAAGTGTCGAAATCAATTGGCTTTGGTTGGTTTAGCTCGTCTTCCATACAATGATACACTCTATATAGCATTATACCCACTCTCAATAACGACAATGTTCTTTTATCGCTTTATTATCCTAGCCCGTAATAAACTTGACTGTCGGCGTCATGCATACCGAAATTTCTAAAAAATTCCGATATACCAAAATTTCTCCTACTTCCTATATCACCAAGATGCCTCGATATTGCAAGGTATGAATAAAATAAGTAAAAAAATACAACAAAATTACTAGTGCAGCAAAAGACGTCAAACAAAAATTACAGACTTCTCTCCATTTAACGACAACTCTCTATAACGCCATATAATGGACAGTCCGTTCAGTGTCTTTATATAGAGTTTACACTGTATTTTATATGGAGAAGAAGTGTTGAATGGTTTAATGTACAGCATTTTGCAAACGCTGCGGCCAGCTTAAGTTATCTATACTAATATCATAAAGAGGTAAAGTCTGTGAGTTTGGAGATTCAGGGTAATCTCTGGTACTAATGATATGATTTTGAAAATTCTTTCACCAGTAGAAAGCTACATTATTCCCGAGTGACATAGGCTATATTTGATTGTGATTAATAAATAAAAAAAGTAAAAATGTATTATGCTTAGCGAAGTGGACACGGGAACGCCTGTCAAATATGTTTCAGCAATAATGTTCCATGCAAGCATTGCGCACATCCCCGTACGAGACACTGCTTGCTTCGTTTATGAATTTATTAAAGGTTACAAAACTTAATTAAAGTTAATCAAAGTAGTGTATGTGGGTACATATGTGTGTTTTTAATAACGCCCAGTGAAGTGAGCACAGGTCAGCTGGTTTAAATATAAATAACGCCCACATTTATTTGTGGGTGAGTTGTTACGAGTCACTAATGACTCTAGGGATCAATATCCCAGCATTACTACTGGAAGAATACATGCTTGATACTTCGAGGTGAATTTCTTCACTTCCCTCCTAAAAAGCACCTGGACTCCAACAACTAATGCCAGCATACACCACTAGCACCAAGTGTAGAAATCTATTTTTCCTACTTATATTATAAACGCGAAAGTTTGCGAGTATGAATGTATGATTGTTACTCTTTCACGCAAAAACTACTGAATGGATTTTGATGAAACTTTACAATAATATAGCTTACACATTAGAATAATAACACATAGGCTATGATAAAGATAGAGTGTGAATTAACCATAATATAACGATTTTCCATCACCACTCGGGTGAGATCGCGGGGCGTAGCTAGTATATAATACGTCTCAAAGATACATGTAGAATGAATAGGCAATACAGAAGAAATTGAGTATTGCATATGCAAATGTTGGAGTAAGATAGATAAATCACATAGTTCTAGACCACATTACACACTATCAACCTGTATCGGCCTGGCGTCTAGTCATTATAAATATTTGGAGATAAACACTGTGTAATAACTGTAGGGTTACCCTTAAAGTTCTAAGATTATTTATATAATGAATTATTCCACAGCTAGCAGCACTACTCCAATGCCGTAATCACGCTCTAATAGACGTAGAAACGGCTCTTGAGGCAGCCGAAGGACAATCCTCAGAGAAAGTCGGCCGCCGCCAGTTAGTCCCGGTTGCGATGTTAACTGGCAAGAAACAACCACCAAAGCAAATAAAACAAGTGCACAAAGTAAAAGAAGTGCCGCTAAAAGTGTTTCACGAGATCGAATGTGACAGTGCTAGTGATTTTCCGTGTCTAGATCCATTGAGATTGAGAACAGAGTGATTAAGACGTAAATTAATGCTGTATAGCTACTATCATTAATAACTATCGGTGCATATAGTGCTAACTCGTAAATTTCCCATCGGTGCGCTCGGACCTATCCCATTTCAGGTATCTGAGGGTATGTATATCCGACACACTAAGAAACATTGCTCAAGGTTTTCTAGGATATTTCTCTTACAACTTTGTCAGCCTATTGCAGTCCACTGCTGTCTGTAGGGCCCGAAGTTGCTTCACCACATATCCCAGTCCTTTGAATATCTTATACTAATATATAAAGCTGAAGAGTTTGTTTGTTTGCTTGAACACGCTAATCTCAGGAACTACTGGTCTGATTTGAAAAATTCTTGCAGAGTTAGATAGCCCATTTGTCGAGGAAGGCTATAGGCTATATATCATCACACTAAGACCAAAGTTTTTTTAACTATTCCATGTGGACGAAGTCGCAGGCAGAAGCTAGTTGTTAATAAGACTGGCAACATTATTTCTATAGATATCAGTATTAGAGTTTATGGCAGTAATTTGAAGTGTTGTTTACTTTAGTTTTATTTTCAAAAACAATCAATAACTGTAAGATATCAGTTCTGTTATACAAGAATTTTGACTTTATGTGAAAAAGAGAAATTTCGAGTTGCCATAAAAATGTTTTCTATGAGTCAAATAATTTTGCTATGGCTGGGTTTTAACTAGTGAGGTGATGAATTCCAATTAGAGGTACCGTCATTATTGCCAGACTATGCAATCCTTTAAAAAATATCATCTTATCTGTTACCTATGGTAGGCACCATGAATATATTCAAATATCCTTTGATTATTCCTGTGATCACTTAGGTATAGAAATAACTCCCCAAATTGTCACTGGTCAAGAATTTTATCAAAAAAATATATTGCCATATTGAAGCACTACAGTAATGTAGTGAATGCTAGATGCTAGAGGGCCCCCAGCATTTGGTAAGCTTCGTCAAGTCTTCTCGTCCGTCGACTGTTCCGCAACGTTTGAAGACAAAAGTCTTTGAGCAGTGTGTCCTCCTCGTCCTGACCTACAAGATGGATACTGACGGCAGGATTAGTCCACAAGCTCCAAGTTGCTCAACGGGCTATGGAGCGAGCTATGTTGGGTGTTTCTGTTATGGATAAATTAGGAATGAGGATATCCGTAAAAGAAGCAAGGTAACCGACATTGCTCGCAAAATTATGAAATATGGATGTGGTTGCTAGTATTATATTTCAAAAACTTTTTAAACATTTATTTTATTTTCACTTGTCTCGAAATATACAATATATGCTTACACTTTCCTCAAGACTGATCACAAAAATCTGTAAACCATTATCCAAAATCTTTTTCAAATCTTTTTTGGGAAAGTGTTTCCAGTATGCAGGAGGCAGTTTGGATTACCCAATATATATATATCAAAACTACATGCATACCTAACATGTTAATGAATATCAATCATAACTTGGCGTACATAAAGTAAGATAGTTGCCATAAGAAATTAATTTATGTTTCATTTTGTTTGGTCAGTAAGGCTCACGTGCAGGGTGTGGGACATATCCTATACCTATGCCATGGGGCACATATTCGAAACTGTTTTCATTGGTCAATCAAGCCCACATATGGGGTGATGATGATCCAAACACACCACTTTTGACAGTTAGTTCAAGAGTTGCTGATTAGACTAAATATGATATGGTAAAATCTGAACATTGTATAGTTATGCCTTTTTTATTATTTTTATTGTATTAGTATAATTTAATATAAGTATTATTTTTATTAATGTATGTATATTATATCATGTTTATATTTATAAGATACTGATTCGGCAGTGAGAATAGTGCAACATACCTCTGTTCTTATCAAATTTCTTGTCCATCCAAAGGTTGTCTGGAAGAAATCGCTAATAGCGATAAGACCGCCTATTATTGTATTGTAAAATTTTATTTCTGTTAACTGTATCTTTAAAACACAATAAAGCATATTCATTCATTCATTCATTCATATGCCATATTCAAATTTTCGACAGAAAGGCAAAATTAATTCATACTATCAAAACAAAACATCCAATGTAACCACATTTTTGGCTATAAATACTTCTATTCTATAAAGAATGACACCAAATAGGAACATGGGAGTCCTGCATCCCATGTGCTTGAATTCTCACCTAAGTGGTTCTATGGTATCCTCATATGTTGTTTATCAAACAAGTTATTGTCCAATGAAAGTGGATCTATATTTCTAATTGCGTTGTACTTATAGATATGTACTTTTAGTGATACATGTCTAAATTAATACACTTGATAAATATACAAACAAGTGAATGATGATTTTGCATTAAATGAATCCTTACACTTTGCCTTAATCTAAGTTCTAAAGGATTCAATGGACTTAAGTTTGTTTATTATGGCTCAAATAGTATAAGTACATATTATCTTGAATTAATGGTTTTAATTCAAAATAAGTGTAATGAATGATCAATCGACTTTGTGATTTTAGGCTGTTTTATTTTATAATTTTTACTTTAAGTACCCAATGTAATGCTTTTATATTTTAAAATCATAATACAGGCTGTTATTATTAGATTTTTTGTACAAATCAAATGTTTAAGTGCATATTATGTAATTTATTCCTTAATTTTAGATTAGTGAACAAAAAATAATTTTTATGAGTAATAAAATGTACATGTGTGTACATACATTCATACTGAGAGTGTACCTATCTTGAGATTTGTGGAGTTGAATATAATATTATATTGTATATTTGCCTGTTTTATTGCTAATAAAATTGACCTATTGCATGTCCACACATAGTGATGGGTTTCATATATGGAGGGTAGAGGTAAGGAGAATCATCTCATATGAGAGAAAAGTTGAAAGTGTCCAGCTGTATGCTATAAATAATAGTTCAAAAACCGTCCACAATGACGCTGATGTAGACAGGGTATGGTATGAATGTAGCTGTTGTAGACGAATTGAAGTATGCCGAGTTAAAATATTCACCCTGATGCCTAAGTGGCGCCACCTTAATTTAATGCATTTCGATGGACACTTCTTTATATACAGAGACGGTTTTCCTTACCTATACCCTCCATAGTTTCATAGAAGCAACTAACCTTCATGTTTGTCATCTTATTTAACTATGAAACCCTAAAAAATGTTCAATCTTGTTCAAAGTCAAACCAATTTTCGTTAAAAGTATTATTTAAAATTGGGACTTTCTACCGTATAGTGCAACTGTTATAATAAAGCTTTCCGTCTAATTGAAAATATATGTTTAAATTTGTCAAAGAAGCAAGTGAGGTGTGTAAGAATAAGCCTGAATAGCGCTCTGTTGTTCGTGCCTATCCTGCCAGGGAACTCGCGTGAAGTTATTTATGTATGTGGGTATGTTTAAATTGAATGTAATATATATTGAAGATTTTTATCTGTACAGAGAGTGCTGTTTTACCTCTCTTATGAGTAATCCTTGGGACCCAGAGCTAACGCCCCCCTAGCACATTTGGTATCAGTCAAAGACCTACAAATTGGTTGATCTTAAGGTGCGTACACATATGGGACGAACAATGTGAACGCCAGAACCGTAACACACTCCAGGTTGCTTTAGGATGTCCGAACGCTCAAGGTTTCGTCCGCGATTTACAACTTATTATGTGCATACTTCAATGGACTTTCCTTAACCAGATACGTTGTAAGCCACACACCACAGCCGCGTCCATCAGCCTTGACTTATAATATGCACACACCTTTATACTGATGAATGGATTACTATTTCTGTAAAGACAAAGTGCTTTAAAAGTGGATATCTTTATAAAACCTGATTTAGGTTTCATATTGGATATCAACATAGCTCACAAAATGAGTAAACTGAAATTGCAGTGGAGTGAAAGCGGCTACGTGGTGCAAATTCATGAGTTTTGCGTTTGACAAATTGATCATCGATTATATCCAAATAGCCTGTATGGATTAAATCCTTTGTTGCCTAATGTTATGGAAAAGTAAACATTTACTTCAATTGAATGTTAATGTCAAAATACTGACACTTGACAGTAATAACAGATCAGATGAATTATACGAAAATTGTATTGCAAAAAATATAATAATATTAAAATTTAATCGAATAAACTAGGAAACGCAACATGATTTGTGATTGAAATAGAAAAATTAAACACTAAAGATTAACGATTTGGACTACTGCTTTTAGGATGGCGGATTCAAAGGAAAACGGTGAGAATCCTCTCGATATTGATGGGTCTAGTTTCAATCCAGACACGTATTTAGACTGTTTGCTAAAACATGCTACATTAAAGCAGATCATGGATAAAGAAGCCGAAGTAGTTACTCAAAGTCAGTTCTTACAATCAGAGATGCAAACTTTAGTATATGAGAACTACAACAAGTTTATATCGGCAACTGAAACCGTACGTAAAATGCGCACCGATTTTAAAATAATGCAAGAAGAAATGAATAAATTAAGTGAAAACATGAATAAAATAACATCTTTTAGCTCTCAAATATCTGGTTCTTTGAAAGAAAGTGGTAGTAATGTTAGTAGATTGTGTGGAACCAGACAACTACTTGATAAGTTACAATTTTTGTTTTTGTTACCATCACAGTTGAATAAGGCCATTTTAGAAGGTCGATATGTTGACGCAGTTCATGACTATACACACGCCCAAAGAGTGTTGCAAAAATATGGCAATCAGCCATCATTCCAAAGCATACAGACTGAATGCTCAGAAATAATTTATGGGCTGAAGAAAACTCTTAGAGATAGATTACTAAGTCCAGAAACATCAGCATCTGAACTTGCAGAAAGTGTGGGACTGTTAAGGCAGTTGCAAGAGACAGGTTCATCCTTGCAAGATATATTCTTGAGCTGTTCTGAAAGCCGCCTGGATAAACACTTACAGGTTCTAAGTGCTATTGTAGAAAGTACAGACATCTTGGAATGGGTCGAAAAGTGTAACAATACTCTACTAGCAGACCTTGGGATAATCATATCATGCTACCATGAAATGTTTCAGGACAATGAACAAACAAACATACCAGAATTTGCTGATAAAATAATGTTACAAGTTTTCCACCTGTTTGAAGAAGTTATTAAAAGACCTGAGAATATTGGCACTGAGATTCTTATTAGAGGTTTGGATAAGTTCTTCAGGAAACTGCAAGCTATGACTGAGATCACTTCTAGTGACACCATGTCAAGCAAAGCTGTAGATATTGTAGTACTATGTATCAATCATAAGGCGACTATACAATACCAGTTGATACAAGCCCAATTTAAAGATAGCTTGATGAAAGTGAGACAGTCTTTGGCAAGCAAAGGCACAGAGAGTACTGACTTGAAGGACATTTTAAATTCTTTACAGGTGTACTTGATGCAAAAGGTTCAAGCTTCTTTGTTAGATTTGATGGCTTTTTTGCAGAACAACTTATCTTTTGGTTTAAAACCCTGGTGTGCTAATGCCATTGCAGAAGCATGTTGGACTGTTATATCTGAGACAATGGTGAACTTATCAGATATGGTGAAAAAGATGGCCTGCCTCCAGACTTCTAACAACAACATTCCTTTTGAGTTACTATTGATTTTAGCTAAACTATGTTTAGAAATGCAGGAGAATGGTGTCACAACTTTGCATAGTCATCTGTTGAAGCTTTTAGAAGAGTCTGCGCCAGGTTTGACTGTAGAAAATAAAGACACAAATAGTGTGATGGTCCACTTATCCACAGCTGCTCAGGCTGCTTTAGATTCTGAAGTTAAATTTATAGGTCAAACTGCTGCACAGATGCTAAGAGTTTCTGTGTTAGCTAGAGACTGGTTGAGAGCACCTGAACCAAGGGGACCAAGAGCTGTATGCAGGAGAGTCGTTGAAACTCTTGCAAGTGCTGATAGTGCAGCTTCACAACTATTTCCAACAAGTGTTAAGCCTTCCAGTGATTCCAGCAGACGGACTATATGGTCCCGTGCACCATCATCCTTTTCACCATTGAATAGAATATTTTCAGAACGAATTGAAGTGTTTAGTCCTGCTGGTGCTGATCGAGCAGCTCTCTCTAATGGAGCTTTAAAGGTAGCTCTTAAAGCTCTAGTAGAGTGTGTAAGATTGCGTACTTTTGGGAGGCATGGCTTGCAGCAACTGCAAGTTGATGTGCATTTTTTGCAACAGCGATTGTCTTGCATGGGCAATGATGAAAGGTTGCTAAATGCACTCCTGGAAGATGCCCTGCATTCAGCCCAGTTAAGATGTATAGATCCACAACTAATGGAAGCTAGTATTGTTGATATTATTTGTGAAAGAGGTTAGTTAGTTAATTATTAAGCTAAAATATGTTTTTAATATATAACTAAATATGATTAATATGGTAAAAGTACATTCCAGTAAGAAACCTTTCATTTCTTTCACCTCATTCCTGGATGATAGATTCTATTGATGAAAAAATAATTGTAAAGATCCATACTTGCAGATATCTGCTAACACAATAGGAATACATGATTTATCTTGTGCCATTTTTAAAACAACTATGTTCAACTTATCTAATACTTTCATCAATCAATAAAGGAACTACTAAAATAATATCTTATATTACAATCTTTACAGCCATATCTTTGGCTTCTTGCATCCAATTTCCTAGAACTACTTTAATATATTTTTATCTATACTAATATTATACAGAGGTAAAGTTTGTGAATTTGTGATGTTGTAGGGGGTAATCTCTGGACCTACTAAACCGAATTTAAAAATTCTTTTACTGTTGGAAAGCTATGTTAACAGGGAGTGTCATAGGCTATATACCCCGGGAGAGGGACAGAGCGCGGGTGAAACCGCGCCGGGCCGCTAGTGTTAGATAAAAAAATATTTATAAAAGTAATATTTCTAAGCTATAGGGATAAAAAATAAACACTAAGAAATTTTAGTCAATTTATTTATAACCCATTAATGAAAATTGCATCATCATATTAAAAATAATGATATCATCTACATATATATTTTTGTTTTATGTTAAATGCTTCTAAAACATAAATCTCACGAGACACTGTCTAATATATTTTAGCGTTTACATTTTACACTGTTAGTCACGAGAGTATGATAAACATTATTTAAAATTAAAAACAACATAATATATATTACCATTATAAACAGAGAATTTGATATATTTTGGTCCTAGTTCACTATTTAATTATAGTAACATTGAATGCTACTCAGGGTGACTAAGGAATCATTTTTGGAACATGCAGCACTTTCTATCTGTACAAAGTATATATAAATTGGCCAAAATAATGTTCTAAACAACTAAATATGAGAATGCAGGATTTATTACTGCCGCTGGATTTACAAACCTCGAAGCAATTTTTTATGAACTTGAGTTAATTGGATTGATTGTACAAGGTACACATAAAATATGTATATATATTTGGGGAAGCTCGTGAATTTTAGCAAACACTATAATAATCACTAATATGTAAATGTGAGTTTCAATCTTCCTACCATTCAATGCCTTACAAAAAAAAACCAATCTACACGATTTATCATTTTCTTAAACCATTTTTAACCTTGCTCTTTCCACACTAAACAGTACTCAAGTCTGTGAAAACTTTACAGACTCTCTTGGTCAGCAACAGATGGTTGCATAATAATCATTTTCATAAAGAACCCGGTACTGCGCAGGCGTCTACAGCTAATTTTGAGATGCCATTCTAGTGTAGATTATATATATGTCACATACTTGATAACACGACAATCACTGTACAATATACGTAATTAAAAACACTTAAAAACTGATTAAAATACCATGTTTTATTTGGAAATTTATTTTCAAATTCTTCATGAGATAGAGACTTGAAATTTTAAACATATTTCAGCCTTGATGACAGTGTAAGAAAAAGAAAGAACAAATTAAAAGAAATGGAAGAAGATTGTGTTAAGTATACAATTTAAACCCGCTGTACAGGTTGGGCCAAAATATTGAGTCGCAGAGGTCGGTTTTGTTTACAACATTCTGTGTTAGTTGTTTGATGAAGCTGGATGTAGAAATTATTGCCACTGCGGCGGTTTACTTATACCCTACAATTACAGTAAGCAAACATGAGAAGGACGATGGCGGAGCGCACCAAGATTCTGTGTACAAGAAAAACCGACCCTATTTGATTGGTCGTTAACAAGCAAAATAGGCGAATCTATATATTTAGCCAAACGTGTACAGCGGGCATTATTTTATTTCGACCTGGAATAATGATTAAAGCCATGGTATATCAAAATATTTACGTGTTTTTAAACAGTGATTTACAGCGTCGCAGTATTTAAAATGGAGTACATTGAGCAGGAAAACAGATCCCCAGCAAGGAGATGAAAAATTTTCAGGCATGCGAAGAAATTCATGGTATGGAAGAATACTGAGAGTATAATAAAATCCTTCCAATTTTTGACCGTTCAAAATCAAAAGACAAACTTGTGGCGCCATCTAGTCTTGTATCTTGTATTATTTGGGTCTTTTTCAGAGCTACGTGTTCTACTGGGATGACCCGGTATTCTGGGTATAACAATCATGTTATACCCAGAAATCTTGGCCTGTGACAATAATATACTTTCGATACGGAATAGATGAACATAATAGACAATTTACGTCAACCGGAAAGCCTTAAGTTCACACAGGCGGAACCGCAACAAAATCCCTAGCAATATTTTACAATTTCATTAACACAAAACATTTCATAAGGAGTCAACGAATTTCTATAATAATAAGCTCATTTAATTTGATACTAGTAAAATATAATTCATGATTTTAAAAATATATGTATAGGGAAAAACAATGTCTATTGTGGACCAATTGCTCTTATGCTCGGGCTTCACCTGCGGTAATGTTATAGTTGTTGACTGTAGTCAAACGCGTCTGATTTATAGCGTTAAAAATAACGCCGTTAATGAATAGCTACAGTATATACATACGTTATTTGTCAATATTTAACGTCATTATCAATTAGTCTGGCCAGCGAATCGTGTCACAAGCTATTTATTCAAATTCTTCCTGTGGCAACACTCATATCTGTCAAACGAATAGTCACAAACATCTCTGCGCCTGTTGTTTTTGGAAAATCTTTGATAAGCAATTGCGAAACCGAAACAAAGTAATTACATTAATATAAAAACACAAAGTACCAAAATGGGTTTTTCATGATTTTTTTACGTAGCCAGACCATGCCTTGTTTGTAGTGTTAAAAATAACGCCGTTAATAATTGGCTACATTGTTCTATATACATACGTTGTCCGTCAATGTTTAACGTCATTAACAATTAATAACAATATCGCATTAAACCCATCGCTACATCTGCACGAAACGATTACTAACACTAATATTATCCCAGATGAAGCATTAACATAACAGAAAGATGGGCCTCCTTACCTCTAACCTCCATAAATTGAATGTCAGGGTCCATATTCTATAATATTTGAGATTATAACACGTCCAAAATAAAAAATATTTTCAATTATATTAAACCGCAAAGCCGATTAGACAATTCATTTCTATCTTTCAATTTGGTTGAATCAACCAGCGACCCAAATTGTTTACATACAGCGTGTTCCATTAGTGGCTCACAACGCCCGAAATGCTCCGTTAGCCGATCCACAAGGCGACCGCGGTCGTTGTGGTCGTGGCGAAAACGTCACTAATGACGTCATCATTTTCGATCACACAGCGCTCACAACGACCCATGTCAAGAAGTGGGTCGAATAACCGTTCCACTTGGGTTTACGATTGTAGCGCCGGCAAGCAAGTGGAACGGGAAAAGTCGCGGTCGTGAACGTGATCGCTGCGAGTCATTGATGGAAAATAGCCATAGTGACATATACCGGATTCATTCAATGTCGTTGCATACCGTCATGTCAAGTGCTGTGTGCCTTTCAACCAAATTGAATCAATTAGGGAGAATCGTGTAATATCAGCATAATAACGCCGAGTGAAGTTTTGCGTAGTATGTCTTTATTCAAGTCTATTAATTATAATTACCACTGTAGAATATGGACCATTACCAAAATTATTATTACGAGTGCCAAATCTATTAATCTATATCAGCCACACTCAGAGAGCATAATGAATTATTAAACAAAATTAATTGAACATTACAATAGAAATATCAAAATGTCATTGATTACGAGATATATTAGTGCCTATCTACTAAACGAGATAATATTCAATTGACAATATTCATGGATAATGATTCATTGCTCTGAGTGCGGAATTTAATTATATTCTGTAACTAATTTAACATTAATGCTGCACTTCATTTCAAAATAATGGTAAATTAAACAATAGGTACTTTAAGAGTAACAAATAATTATTAAATATAAACATTACTTAAAAAAATGTTTGGATGGTAATAGTTTTATATTATGCCCTAAAATTCCGAAATTGCACAGCGCTTAACACATCTATATAACATCGGAAATGTGAAACCATAACTTACTGTCACACCCAGAGTCGAATAATGATTCATTAACCATAAATTGACATGCAAGTTAACAGCAAAGATAAACCTATGAGGACAACTTATATATAATAACTAGCTGTTACCCGCCCGCTTCGCGTGCCGTAAAATCCGTCCTTAGCTGACCTCTACTTGGCGAAAGGAAGGTCCATGCCAAATGTCAAGTCTATAGGTATTATAGTTCCTGAGATATCGTGATGAGTCACTGTATACCTGGATTTCAATTATATATATGTATATATACATATATATATATACATATATATATACATATATATATATACACATATATATATATACACATATATATATATATACACATATATATATATATATATATATATATATATATAAATATATATCTTAATATATATAAATTACGTGTCACGTTGTTTGTCCGCGATGGGCTCCTAAACTACTTGACCGATTTTAATCAAATTTGCACACCGTGTGCAGTTTGATCCGACTTGAAAGATAGGATAGCTTACATTTGGACCCGGTAGGTGGCGCTGGAATCGGGTTCTAAATTTTATTTCTTCAGGGCAGGACAACGTCTGCCGGGACAGCTAGTATATATATATATATATATATATAGATAACTGAAATAAATAGGAGCCTCTACGTATTGATTGGCCTTTCTATGGCCCCACGCAAGCCCTCTAATAGTCTTGAGAGACATACACGTACTGAAATAAGATTATGATTTTTAAGGATTTTTTTGCACGAGTTCAGCAGACAGGCAGACGGCCCACTTGATGGAAAGCGGTTACCATCGCCTATGGACATTTGCAACACCAAAGGTGCTACAAACGCGCTGCTGCTCTCTTAAGGGAGACTGGAACCTGGTCACTAATGCCGGAACACAACTCGAGGTTGTTATGTCGAATAATCGGCAGGGAGACACAGATTGCAATATCAAGTAAGTTACGCTTATGTCATGGGTAATATATAACGGACTATTGTGGGGCCGTTCTCAGAGACTCAGACCATAGTAAGCGGCGCAAAGTTCTTTTACGAAAATTTCTATGTCAAGAATGAAATTCTCTGCGTTCTGCTAAGCCAGCTCGACACACACTGAGCCCACACAAACGATGGGTGTCGACGAAGTGTTAAATTTATAAAAATAAAGGAAAAATACAAGATATGTCCAGCAATCTGTATGAGCATAACGTTTAAATTATTAAAAATAATTATATAAATAATAATAATTTAAAAATTATTTAAATGGAAGTAGTACTAATTAAATAAATCAAAAGTACATACAACACGAACAGGGTTCCGGGAGAAAAAAAAGCTAGATAGAAGACTTCTTTTAGTTTTCTTAAACTTTGGTGGGGGCGGCATTTTTTGAGTTAGCCTACGACGGTAAAAGTCCTAGCAACGGCGGCAAAAAAATTCGACCGTGCGCAACTTTTTTTTCCCTATATTTGTCTATGCCATGAAAACGACGTCGCAACGCCCATTACCGGAATAATAAGTATCCTAAGTGTTGAAATATGGGCCTATAGCCTGTCTATAAGGCCTAATTCTGCTGGTCCAAATTAGACGCCCTGTTTTTTTTCAGTTTTTTAAACACATTATACAACCTCGACACCTCTAGTAGAGGTGTCGAGGTTGTATGTAATCTGTAGAGGTCCTCTACAGATTTTAAATTACATTTTAATTCTTCATTTAAATAAATGGTCCTTAAGTTCTCTGAGTGCGACAGTTGTGCTTATTAAAAAAACATAAATATTAAGTTCTTAAACATACATAATAATTAATCTATACTCTAGAACAAATTGACAAAATATATTTATAATAACATTTCATCCTTTCATGTACATAATAATATAGACAAGATCAACGCCGAACCGACTCACGATCAAAATATTATTCTTTTTTAATTTTAAATTAATTCATCAATTGTATCTTAAATCCTCCGAAAATTTGTAAAAATATTTCTATGATACAATGGTCCGTTTGTTGCTTTATTGTGAGCGCACTCGAGGACACAGCCAGGCGATTCCTAAACAAACAAACCAAAACCCTCTTTCTTAATTTCTAAATACGGGCTCCCAAAGTAGAGTATTTAACATTTTAATTCATTTTCAATTAAATTAGATTAATTAAAATAGATTAAAATTAATTAATTAAAATCGATTAAAATTAATTAATTAAAATCGATTAAAGTTAAGTAATTAAAATCGATTAAAGTTAATTAATTGAATGCATTAAATTAATTAATTAAATCTATTCAATGCAATTAATTAATTTTGGTTAATTAATGAAAAATAATCAATTAATATTGATTAAAACCAATAAATTAATATTGATTAAAACTGAATCAATTAATGAAAATAATTCCCATTTTAAGGAAAATGGACTGATTCCCTAAAAAAATGGGGAGGACCAAACCCAGCAGTGGGATGTTTATGGGCTGATATTATTTTCATAGTTCTTTGTTCTGATACACTACCTTGGTGACACCACAAATCTTTGTCATCCTTCATACATTCATCTTTACTCGTCAATCATCCATCAATTGTGCAGTTTATTATTCCATCTTGGACATGATTTACGTCCCTCTTCATATCATGCCGATACCTTAACCTTCCATGTTTCTATGTTCTATGTATGTACAAAAGGGATTAATATTTGTGTTAACAAAACTCGCTCATGGATCCGGCGTCTAACACCACTTCAATTTCATGTCTACACTAAACTGAGTGAGCATGTGAATCTCTTAATTTTACCTGACTTTCGATCAGTTGAATTTACATAATTAACTATATTTATATTATATTTTATGTATATACCTCATTGACTTAGCTTGGATGGTACAAAAATTTACGTTTTAGAAATAATCTTCTAGATCAGGGGTATCAATTTACAAAACAATTAATGTTAATAAACATTTTTTTTACATTAACAATTTAAAAAAAAAAATCTTCCAGAATAAAAATTGTTGTTACAATCATCCTCATTAATTCACAAGATCATGAACGACCAAAAGCATTATTCTCACATTCTTATCATGTAATGTAATCATGATTCATGAAAGTAATAGTTAAAATGTAAAGCACCATAAAATGGATTTATTTGATTATTTTTAGGAATATTCACAATCGATATGAATTTAAAAACACCATAGACAATCTACAAATCTACACGAACCATAACTATACGCCAATGGATGCGACCTCGAGCATTGTGATGCGTGATTTCATCTATAACTAGCGACTCACTTAAACTAACTTATCTACATCCGATATCCCAGAATCAGTCCACAGGATGATATAATTATTTCATTATCAACACTTACTTTTTAAACGATTGCATTACTTTCCTCATTTTCTCCGGAACGGGCACCCCGCGATGGGCCGCCATTCTTCTCGTATTAAGCGTCGACCTCTTTGTCGACGTTTCGGAAACATCCGATTTCCCTGCTTTATTCTTAACCTCACTCGTCACACTAGATTTCCTAGTGACACTCTTATTTGCTATAGCGGTGTCGCTTTTAACACTAGACTTCCTCAAGTTGGAAGGTTTTGGTATCTCAGTTGGTTTGCGAGTGGTTTTATTGGCGGATTTAGTGTCGACTTCCGGCGGCGGTGATCGCCGTTTCCGTATCCGGGGCGGCGTGTGCGCAAGTGTTGTGTGCCTCGAAAGTAGCGCGGCGCTGCTGAACAACTGGCCGCAGTCGCAACGATGGCCCACCTCTTTTGTTCCTGCAGATAAATTGGTAGAAAAATACTACTTTTTTATAGCTCCATAATAAGTTTTTTTATATTGCACGAGTAGCACCAATGTGCTGCCGCTCTCTAAAGGGAGACTGAAACCTGGCCACTAATGCCAGAATATAACTCAAGGTTTCTATGTTTACATATTCTGGACCAGGGGTTGTAGCCATCCAGACGGGTTACCCACTAGAAGCCCTCAGTGTTTCCTCCATCGCCCTTATTTCAGGACCACAAGCATTTGGCATAGCCATTTTGCAGGCCCTGGCAAGCGGTGGCCTCTTTTACTATCAGGGGTGGCAAGAACCTACCAACCCTGTCCCACCACCCTGTTCGCAATCATTCATAATTTTATATTCTCCTGTATGCATTAGTAATAAGTTATTAAAAAGTAGTCATAAGCTAGTTTCCAGTTATTAGTATTAAAGTAAGTTTTCTAAATATTAATAAACATGTCTTAGAAAAAAAAAATTCATTGTATCCTGTAGTAAAGTAAGAAATGTATTTGAAATAAGGAAACAATAGCTTAAGAAAAATCTGTACTAGTATAAGTTTTAAAAAAAGAAAAAGAAATGGGTGTAATTTTTATTTATTTCTTATAAAAATTACACCCATTTATTATCCCAAAGAAAAGAAAGAAAAAAGACCTTCTTTTTTGCCCTAAGAAAGAGAGGCGATAAAAAAAATCCCCGTATTCCATCCCTTCTATCGCCATTGGTGTTGCAAACACCTATATGCAACGGTAACCACTTTCCACGAGCTGGTCTGTCTGTTTGCCAGCTTTGCAATAATAAAAAAGAAATTCTCAGACAATCTCGATATGGAGAGGTTTTCGCAAGGTAAATATTCTTTCTTGCACACATATTGCGATGACTGTGTTAAAATTGATATTTGTATAATATGTAATCTTTAATGTTTTCAAAAATTCTGTCTGACATGTTAGAGAGCTTCAAAATCATACAACGGAGTTCAAAAAATATTTTAGGGATTCAAACAATTTTATCTTTAATTGTGCAAGTATATTTTATTTTAAGATACAGCTCTTGTGTCTAGTCTAGTGAATAAGGAAGTCTACTTACGTCTCTTAACATATTTTACAGGTGATGCTTTAGCCTTGGGTCGTCCAATGACTGCTTTTCCCAAAGATTTCCTTTTAGCTATTGAACTTAAAGATTTTCTTTTAGTCGATAATTTCTTTGGAGTCGGTTTCTCTTCTTTAACGGTTTGTATTTGTGTAGATTTTCTTTTTACAGCAACTGGCTTCGGGAAAGAGTATTTGATGTCACTGTCATCAGAATCTGTCCAAGATACTGGATCTAATTTAGGTGTTTTTAATGTGTTTTTTGAGGTTGATGCAGCTTTGGTTTCATTTTGTTTCAGTTTTCTTGGAATTTTCGGTGGATGCTGCAAGGATGTCCTTCTCTTAACTAAATCCTTAGAATTTGGACGCTCTATTTGTAAAGAATTGCGTTTTTTAGCACGAACTTTCATGAATAACTTGTCTTCTGGTGCCTCTTCTTTAAAATCTGGATTAAGCATGTATCGCACTTCGTCATCGTCGCTTGACTCGACGGCTGGTTTCACATCATCAACGACTGGTAAAGGCATATCAATAGTCTTCTTTCGTTTAGTTACAGTGTGCGCTACTTTATCTTTAAGCGGAGTTTTCTTTTTTGGTGTTTCACGAACTTTCACTTCCTTGTCGTTATGTGCCTTTTTAATTTTCTCGGTATATTCTTCCTTAGCCTTCTCAGGGACATCTTTATTTTTTACAGTTGTAGGTTTGGATCCGATTGGTTCTGGTTTTGAAAGTGTACATTCGGCATCGTCAGATTTCACCTCGATTATATTGATTGGAGAAGTTTCTATAATCTCAATTTCGTTGTCTACTTGTTCGGGAACAATTATTTTTGAAGCTTCAATACTTTCATCTTTCTCAATAATATGGGATATTTCCATCTCCTTGGGCATATCATCAGAATTGTCGCTTACGTCGACTTTCGTTTCTTCTTGTTTGGTTTCAGCTGCATCAGCCACATTTTGACTTTCTTCGGTAGATTTGGCTTGTTTTGATTGCCTCTTTTTTCGTTGACAAATAATAGTATGTTTATTAAGTGAATGCTCATTTGGGAATACCATATAGCAAAGAGAACATTCATGTATAATATCTTTAGTTGAAAGAGTGCTCTTTACACTTTTGTCATCAGATTTCTCTGAGCTGGTTTCATTGTGTTGTTCTTTATGCTCAATTAAGTGGTGTAGCTTCCTGAATGTTTTCTTACATATGTCGCATTCTGGCGGAGGTGGTGTTGGCTTTTCTCCGCTGGATTGCGTGACTGTTGTTGTCTTTTGCCGGTTAATGCCGTCGTGAGTTTCTCTATGCTCAACCAAGTGATGCAATTTTCTAAAAGATTTATCACAAGGCTCGCAACGGAAGCCGGCACTTGGATCATCGTTTTGCTTGGGCGCTCCCTGCTCTTTAAAATTCCTTTCCTTTCCTTCAGTTTGTTCTGAAGAGCTCTTCCTCAGGACCCTTGAAGGCAAGGCATTGTTATGTATTAGACGATGTTGCACCAAATGATGCAATTTTCGAAATGCTTTTTTACACACTTCACAAGTGAACACTGATTTATTAGATGCACTACTTTCTTTTTCTAATTTCTTCTCATCTTTCATATGCTGTAATTTGTGACTTACCAAATATGAGTTTTGCCTAAAACTTTTCCCACAAAACTCACAAACAAGGCTGTGAATTTTAGATATTTTAGTTTTAGATTTCTTAGAATCTTGTTTGGTTTCATCACTTTTTTGAGGTTTTTCTTTACTTTCAGAACTTTTGATTGGAGTATCCTCTATAACTATTACTTCATCTTTATTTGCGTCGGAACCAGTGGTAGAATCTTTCGATATGCGCTCTATGGGTGTATCTCTCTTACTAAAACTTGAAATTGGTTTATCATCATCAATATCCATATCTTCTGATTTGCTCTCAGATTCCTGTGACTGTCGAACTCTCCTTGGACTTCTCTTTTCTGACTCGGATCGACTTGGTGACACACCTGTACAATGTTTGACATGTTTGAAAACTACATTTTCTGATCTGAATAGTTTATTGCAGATTGGACACACAATATTTTCGTTGATTTTGCCCATTGTCCAATTTTCCTTAATAATTTCGTCATCAGTTGTCTCTTCATCTTCGGTAGTTGTATCGCGTTTAGGTGGTTTAGCATCGATTAATCTCGGCTTCTTTTGTGGACTTGGAGTGTTATTTTTATCAGCCCCTTCCGGTAACGGATATTTCCTGGGTCGACCACGTCCTCTTTTTACAGGTGTTGTTTGCTGGCTATCAGGATTAGGCGTTTTTGATGTACTTGTATTTATATTTTCAGTTTGATTTTCTAATAACTCGGCCGCTTTGACCAAACTGTCAATTGCTGATACTGGTTCTCTATGGAAAGTTTCATTTTTATTAGACATATCTTTTAAACTTTTCGTTAAATCTTGCGTACTCAATGTTTTCTCTTCTGCAGTACGCCCCAGTAAGTAAGATTTTTTATGTATGAGATTCTTTGAATGTTTATCATATTTACTGTCTTCAGTTTTTCTCTTCTTTTTTGGGGATATCTCAATGCCAAGATCTCCAGGCTGAATTAATTCTAGCTCTGGCGCTTCGACTGGTGTTAAAACTTGCTTTCTTTGATGTTTCGTTTTCATTTTAGCGCCATCTTGTGACTTTGTTTCATCAGTAGAGTCTAACACATCTGAATCTAATGAATCGCATGTACTAGTACTAACTGCATTAACTTCAGGAATGCTTTTTTTAGCTGGAGATAGTTCTTGACCCTGCACATTTAGTTGACTTGGTATGTATTCTGCATTAGAGTCAATAAAAACCACTTTTACAGGCTTATCTTCTATAATAGTTATAGGACACTCCAACTGACGCTTAGCAGTTAACGCAGATTGATATGCCATCTGTAATTTTGATTGATAGTGCTTGTTAGAAGGGTCTTCAGTAACAGTGCCAGTTTTTGAACCATACATTTTATTCAATTGTGTACTTTGTCTAACACTAGGATTTTTCTGTGGTAATTTCGATTTGATGTCAAAGCGTACCATTTCATTTTTGGGATATTTCTTTGGAATGTCCTTTTCAACAACAGTTTGTATAACATTATGTGGTTCTCTACCATCAAAATTTACTGTTAGATAATTCTCATATGTAACCGAGTTTCTTCTCGCAAATTTATCAAAATCATTTTCAGTTATGATTGCTTCCTTTTGTTCAGTATCTGCACTTGGATGCGTTTCTTTTACTGGTGCATTTGTATTTAAGTCAATATCACCTGTAATTGGTTCATGCTCGATTACTTCTTCCTCAGACTCAACTTCTATCAAATGTTCTTGAGTCGGTGCTTTAGGAATTTTGTTAGCAAATGGCAAGAGATTTGGTATTTTCATAGTTTTACTCGGCTTCTCTTTTTCTACTTTACTTAGTTTAGTATCATTAACATTTGGCAATTCATGTGGAGGCCGCTCTACGAAAGGAATACCATGCAATTCATTCATTTTCATTTCTATGTCATCATAAGGAGTTTCATGTGTGTCGCTTGCATTTTTTGTGTTAACATTTGTTTTGCCTTCTGTGCATTGTTTAGTGGGAAGATTTCTATGAATCATGTCCTCAATGGTAATGTCAATTATGTCTTGTGCATTAAAGAAATCCTTCTTTTGAGCGACTTCAGTATTTGTTGAAGCTGGCGATTTTTCAGGTTGTGGGACTGTATTTTTTGTGCCTTCTTTTTTTTCCCCTTGAAGTTTACTTAGAGTTTCTGGTTCAGTAGTTTTTTTCATACCAGGTGGTTTTTGCTTTAATTCATTTGTCTCTATTTTAACTGAGTCTTTGTCATGTTGACTTAATGCTATTGCTTTATTGATGGTCATGGTTTCATTCTTGAGGCTAGATTTATGGGTCTCCTGGGCTTTAACTGCAGCATTACTAGACTGTCGCTTTAATTCACTTGTCTGTGTTTTAGTTGAGTCTTTATCTTCTTGACTTAATGCTGTTGCTTTATTGATAAACATGGTCTCATTCTTGAGGCTCTGAGATTTATGGGTCTCTTGGGCTTTAACTGTAGCATTACTAGACTGTGGGTTTAATTCACTTGTCTCTGTTTTAACCGAGTCTTTATCTTCTTGACTTAATGCTGTTGTTTTATTGATGAACATGGTCTCATTTTTGAGGCTAGATTTATGAGTCTCTTGGGCTTTAGCCGCAGCATTACTAGACTGTCTTTGGCTATCGATTTTTTTTAGCACGTCTCTTCTATTTAAGTCATTAGAATTTTTTATTTGTTTACCATTTGAATTGTTGACTGGAGGTTTAGTTTCTTTGAATTTATTTAAAAATTCTTGTCTGTTAGCATCGGTCCATTGTCCAAATGGAACAGGGGCATGATTATTATTCAATTGTTTCTGTTCTATTTTCGCCACTATAGGTAGTTCTTTTTTATCCATAATTTCATTTTGTTTCTCAACAATTTTATCTGCTTTTTTAACCGTATTTGTATTATTTTTACTGGTCTCTGAATTTTTATTTAGTTCCGTTTTTGAATCTTGCTCTATTGCATCAATAACATCTTTCTTGTCATTATACTTAGTAAAATCTACTCTTTCCTTGGAATGCGACTCTTTTTTCTCATCCTGACTAACTTTTTCATGACATTCAATTTGCTTTTTTGCTATAGCAGGAACGATATTTGTAGAATTTTCATTGGTCACGTTAGGAACAGCGTGCGTACTTGCACTTTCTTTTTCTTTTGTTTCAGAATTTGTTTTTAGAGAATGCACCACTTTATTTTTAACCACATCATGCTCTGTTGTCAATGAAATAACCGGCTTTGTTATTTTATGCTTTTCTAGATCTGCTTTGATTTTCAAATTTCTATGATCTCCAATCGCCTTGTCTTTTTCTTTCTCATCACACAATTTTTTAACAGCTTTTTTGGAATCATCTTGTTGATCATTCTTCACGGGATCTAGTTCACTCTTATTAATAACATGAATAGGCTTGTCTATTACTGAAGAAGTGGGATTGTCAATTCGGGATGTTTCTTTGTATATATCGGAAGAAGATATAGTATCTTTATTTTTAACCATTTTCTTAGTTTGCAATTTATCAATAATATTTATTATTTCTGGTTTTGAATCCCTATTTTCATTTTGTACTATTATTGAATCTGGAAGTGTAACCATTGAATCTTTTTCAGCAGTTATTACTTTCTCATTTCTTTGCACATTGTCTACTGTGGGCTCTCCTTTATTATCATTAGCGTTTTTGTTACCAGATGTAATTATGTTCCTTTCTTCTTGTAATATTATTGTATTGTTTTTTGTTTGTTTAGATATGCAATCAACATCCATTTTAACAGTTTCAATGACGTCATTTTCAATTTTTGACTTTTCATTTTTAGTTGAGGTATTTTCAACTTTTAGCTCCAAAATTGAGTCTTCTTTTGTAACATTTTCATCAGCCTTGTGGACCTCTTTTATAACATCGACATTTTCAGACATGGGTGTGTCTTGTTCAATAACTTTAGCTTTTTCAATATTCTTGTCAATTGATGGTTTATCTTTTATATTGGACTGTATTTGATTGCTTACTTCAGCACTCACAGAAATCTTAGTTTCTGGTTCAGGCAACATTTTTAATGAAGTATCTTGATTGGAAGTCTTAGTTTCTTTAATTTTCATCGTCATTGTTTCTGGTGTTTGAACTTTTGATCCAGATGAATGTACAATGGTTTCAACTAGTTTATTCCTATCATCTTTATCATTTAAAGTCTGGTTCAATTGTCTTGAGTCATCTTTACTGTCATTTTCATTTTTTAATCCGATTTTATTATCATTATCTGTTTTATTCCCAATTATACATTCAACTGCTTTGTTTTCTGTATCTTTGTCAATAATAACTTCTGATTCTTCTTTATCTAATGAATCCTTTTTATTTGTTTCATTCAGTTTCTTAGAACTATCTGTATGAACTTCAATGGTTTTCTTATTATCAGAATGTCTGCTTGGATGAAGTTGTTGATTAACCATAGTTTTCGTTAGTGGTATCCCTTCTTTATTTGGAGTTGAATGATATGTCATTGGAGTAAAACTGCCTACTATAGGAGATTTCCTTGACTCACTAAACTTCATCATTTTACCATTAAGATTAAGCTCTGGCTTACAGTCTGAAGGCAAATCCTTATTTGTTTCAGTCACAGATTCACATGAAGTTAAATGTTCTTTCTGAGTTACCTTATTTTTACATTCAACAACTTTGTTGCTGGCAGAATCACATATAACTTTGTTTATATCCTTGATAGGCACATGCGATGTATTCTTATCAACTTGTTTTCCTTCTTGAGAAGGCTGAAATTAAGGAGAATAACAATTATACGTGTAGATTATGCAATAATAAAATTAGTTATAACATTGATAGTTTTCAATAAAAGCAACCTTATGTATTACAGATTAAATCAATATTAACATAAAAATGTGAATGCTTGTGAATTTGTTTGGATGATTGCACAATCATATGTTTACTTATTCCCTCTTATAGTTTACATAATTTCTTGAAATTTGACCAATCATGAAAGTATATAATACTTTACAGACTGAAGTGGTACTTACTATTTGTTAAAATACAAGAGTATACCTACCCAAAGGAAAGATTATTATATAACATATCACATTAAAGACAATTTTAGAAAATAATCCTATAAAACTAGTAAAAAAGTATGTTTCCATAAAATTTATAGAACATTGAGCCATTGCTGTCAGTTTATGGTAAGAGAAAATTTGTTCTTTGATCTTTGTTTGCAAATGATATTTTAAACTATTCTTTTACATCATTAGTACATTAAAAATTGCAAGACTTAAAACAAAATAAGAATTCAAAATATCATTTGCAACAAAAAAATATGGAAAGTAATATTCTTACCACTTCTTTTGGAACTTCTATCTCAATTTCTTCATAGACCTCTAAATTTCCTTCTGCATTCTCTCTGCAACAGAATAATACAACATATGTATAGAGATAAAACATGTAATTCACATATTTGAATTCAAATTAAGTTAAATGAAATATGGAAGTTTTGTACACTTGAGTGAGTTATTTGGAAACATTATATAAAGTGTACAGTTATACATGAAATTAGAGAGTTATAATTTAAACTCATGAGGTTTCAAATAATCTACAGTAATTCCATTTGAGGTCAAATTTTCAATTGTCAGATAAAAGTTATAACTCGAATCTATACTGATACCTATATAAAGCCAAAGAGTTTGTTTGCTTGAACGCGCTAATCTTAGGAACTACTTACTGATCTGATTTGAAAAATTCTTTCAGTGTTAGATAGCCCATTTACCAAGGAAGGCTATAGGCTATATAATATCATCACGCTAAGACCAATAGGAGTGGAGTACCAATGAAGAATGTATGAAAATTATAAGACCCAGTACTTTTATCCAACATTTTAAAGTTCTACTCTTACTAATAAAAACGTGATGTACGTACCTAAAATAGCACCTTAATGCACATATAATTTAAAAATATTTTTGTACCTTCTATGTAAACAAAGTCACGGGTTAAAGTTTGTGTTAGCCCAAAGTAACTATTCCACACGGACGAAGTCGAGGGCAGAAGCTAGTCAATTATAACCTGAGTGAATTAAAAAGTGAAACCGTTTTATTCATGCAACTGATATATTTAATTTTTCTATGTTATATTTTATTCTATGAATAACTTTTATTTGGTGATTGAAAAATTGGCCCTTAGTCATCTTAATTTACTTAACTTATAATTAACTTTTAGTGCCTGCAAACAATTGTTACTCAGTGTTGCTACAGTCAATTTTAGATAAAGTCAAAAAGATTGCTATATTTTTGATTATATCTAAAGTCAAAGTAAACTTTTTGACATTAATACATTGCTATACTGATTAGTTACAACTGGGCTCTCCAAACCACGGACTTTGTCCCAACTTCAGCCCCTAAAAGATTTGTAAATTGTATAATAATGTGATAATTAATTTATTGATTAAAACCACAATAATCTACATAAGAAATGATTAACCACTATATTTAAATTTACATAAAACAATTGTGTGAAGGGACATAATAAAAATAACATATACATGGGTTTACTTTTTTTGTGTAGCTGATAAAGAGTGAGCCCAGCATAACTGGTACTGTCACTATAAACATTGCCAATAACAGTCATCCTTTAGGATAGGATAGAGGACTTGGTATAACATAAATGGAATAGAAGGTTGTGAAGAGGAGAAATAGAGAAGATGGAATACGGAGAGGGAAGTGGACCATTGGAACTGCACTCATTGTATGAAATGACACTGATATTCTGTGAGAAGTAAGAGCCAAGACAACCTAAAGAACTGTAATTAAGATAAATATTACTTGATGGATTTACCGCATCTCTTACTTGGATCTGGAAATATTTTTGTATCTTACATATATTAACAAGATAAGCTAAATATAGGTTATTGGGACTTCATGGAACTTTCAGTCTGGCACTTAGGCTTAAAAATTTAGTGACCCTGAGTTATATAATGAGTTTTTTTATGGCAGGAGTTCAGCAGACAGGTAGACGGCCCACTGGATGGAAAGCAGTTCCCATCGCCTAGGGACATTTGCAACACCAAAGGTGCTACAAATGCGCTGCTGCTCTCTTAAGCGAGTCTGGAACCTGGTCATTAATGCCGGAACACAACTCAAAGTTGTTATGGCAGCATGCTCGAGACCAGGGGTCGTAGCCATCCAGTGGGGCAAATGCCCTACCACCTGGCTGTGGGTTGCTTAGTCGCCTCTTACGACAGGCCGCCCAGCCGCAGGAAATTGTATTCTTTCTCTGTTCCTGCACAGACAAAAGTTAAGTAAAGTTAAGTTTCAGTTCTCCAAAACATTCCTTTGTAAAGATAGCAATAAACTCCTGCATTGCCTATAGAAACTTGAGATACAGAAGGATAGAACGCTGTGGAATCTATATTCAAATTCAAACGTTTTTACACAAAATAAGTTTCAATGGATACCACTTTTAGAAGGAAGTTAAACTTTAAATTTACTTCCTATTCTAAGTACACCACTGTTATTGCTGTTAAGGAGAGAAGGGGCAAGAAACTCCCTAGTAACACATCTAGCTAAAAATTGATTTTCTTTATATTTCTTATTCAATTTATATCTCAAAATATTTTTTTATAAGTTTTATACAAAAGTATGTTACAGAATTACTTTTCAAAGAGTTAATAAAGTTGTATCAAACAGTAAACACTAAGATGAAGACAGAATAAGAGGGTGGAAGAACATAGTGATGTTATATAAAAAGTGCTTACAATAGCTTATAAACAATTGCAACACCAGGACCGAACTGTCAATTATAGTAAAAAACACCATTAGGTCAATGCTAATAGTTTGACACCAATATCATGTGAGAGCATGGTACCATACTGATCGAGCTGATGCTGACAGATGCAACCAAAATTATGATTCCAGCATCGCTCTACCACATCAAAGCTGCTGAGGATAATATTATTATACAAATTTTGCAAATATTTCTCAAATAATCAGTATTTGATGTGTTGTGTTGGCTTTTGGCCAACTATAATAAAACAAATGTGATATGATGACAACATACAACAGTTTGGGATTAGTTTTGTTTTATCAGATAGTATAAATTGATGCGAAACTTTTTAATTTATAGATCCACAAAAAACACAGTTGATATTTAAAGTAGACTTTAAGTTGTCTTATATCAGTATAACTAAGTCGGGTGGCATAATTATTATATAAAGGCTATGAATTGATGTTAAACCTACAGATCAGAACTTCATATTTATATTGAATTATCTCAATAGGTGAAATGAGTGATATGTGGTAGAGCTATGCCAGCTCAATTAGTACAATACCACACTCTCACAGAACACAGACACACACAGAACACTTGTGCTAATTGTATTTCATGCAATTCCTCTATTTCTTACACCTATCCCATCTCCTTTATCCTATCTTAAAGGCTAGCAATGTATTTGCTTCGCCCCTGGTACTCTGAACTCAGCCCGTATGAAAGCTTCAAAATAAATAAAAAAAACTTCTAGACTGAAGATTAATTTTTCGTCACATATTGTTCAATCATGGTGTGGATAGAACTAGATAGGTGAAATTCAGAGTTGCCGAGCTTAGAAAATACTTTCACTGAAAATGAATTTGGTCCAAATGTATAACCCTCACAGCATAAGGTCAGCTTTACATATGTCTAAATGCACACAGATAGTGTAGCAAAAGATATGGCTTATAGGTGCTGTGCAAGGAAAGTGTCCCTCTGAGTTACCTCCCTCCTGCTCACTTTCTGCACTTCACTTCTGGTACCACTTACACTCACACATATGCAAAACTGAGCTTATGCCACAAGGACTATAGTTGTTTTGATGCTATATTATTACGACCTAGAAAAATTAACACCTGCATACCTGTAGAAATACATTTTATTAACTTTCGGCATTTGGAGTTCCTTTGTTTACTTTGTATTTAAAATTTGTGATTAAGAAAACAGCCTATTGTGTATTGTAATCTTTTACGGCCTATTGTTGTATTGTGATCACTGCCAGGTGTCTCGGATTTAAAGTACAAACTGATTCTAGAAAATTTGGTCCACGTGGCCGGGCAGACATATTGCATCTGTGCAGTATAAAGCAATGCCCCAATCGAGAGATGAGGCAGTCAAGCGAGAACCACGAACGAAGCGAGACGTGTGTACATATTGGGAATGTCTATTAGTGACAGACTTTGTGCGTTTTATGGAATTACGACCTTTTGCATTACATTTGGCTTTGTTGTGTTTGGTTATATTTGTACCTGTGTTATGCGTATTTGTATAGTTCTAATAAACTCTATAATAATTCCAACTGCATTTTAATTCGAGTCCTGCAACTCGTAACAATATTAAATTAAGCTCTGTGTCAATTTCTGTTATATATTTTATGATTTCACAGCTTTTAATGTATCTAGATTTATAGAGATAATTTTGTGCTATTTATGTTAGATGTATATAAGGTGAGTGACATGTGGGATTTTTAATACTATATTGTAATGATGTAATGAGGTTTTATGAAATGAAGAAGTTGCATTAATCACAAAAAATAGTTATGTATATCAGTGTGCTTAGTGCGAGTTTTTTACTACTCAATCAGATTCAAGTTAACACAATTTTGTATGGGAATGACTTGAATGACATGAATGAGCCATCTTGTGTGTATGAAGAAAAAGTTATATTGTGCCACACAAATTTGCATTAATTTGAATTTGATTGAGTAGCAAAAAACTCACGCTAAGCACTCAGGCCTAAGTTTCTCACAAATCTTCAAAGAAACCATGAATAAGAGCTTGTTAAAAAAGTATAATACTGAAAGTATATATTAATTCAAAACAAAATAATAATAAAGTCTCAAATCAAAGTAATGGTAACAATTTTTGGGGCTATTAGCAGCATTAGTAGCATTATTATAGAAAAGAAATCTATTTGAAAGTAAAATGTGTTACAAATTTCTAAGCACTAGAAATGTAAGTGTTCATCATAGTCCACTTAATTCTTAACCATTTAATATTCATTGCACTGATTTATTTGGATTATATGCTAAAAGATTTCCAATTATGACAGGCATTTACTTTAATGCACACTGTGTTTATGATAGGGCAATGTTTTAGTTAACTTTTTTAAAAATTTCATTAGTATTATATGTTATACACAGGGCTTTTGTTGTGGGGGCATGCGGGGGCCCGCAGTGGCCTTAAAGGAAATTTCTAAAATATCAAAAAATTGCCATAAAAACTGAAAATAATGAAACCACAAAACAATTATGATTTACAATTTTTGAGAATTATGCCCCTAAAAAAAGTGTCAAAAAAAGGCATGGTTATACAGATAAATGAAGATAACACTTGAGTATTCAACTAAATAAAGAATTACAAAACTGTATATTTAAGATTATTTTGTGGCAAAACAATAAGTGTGTTAAATGTGATTGAGGAATCTTTCACTTTTTCTTAAATTGGCAGACAAAAAACACAAATTGTACATTCTCAAGCATGTTTATTTGTGTCATGGGAAAAATGGAACAAACACTTCTGGAGCTAATCCCAGACACCTAAATCAAGATAAATGAAATTTAGATTATGAAAATTATCTTACTAGATATGAAGCTGGGGCCTCTTCATAGAATATTATTAACCTTTAAGTGGACAGTGAACAAGGAAACTATTACTACATTGATCAAGTGGGTATATAAAATAGACCAAAATAAACATATATTTCCACTTTACTTATTCAGAAGAAAACTTGACATTTATATATTTACCCAAATTTCTCATCTAAGGCAAGTTGCAAGTAAAAGAAATGTTACATTTGTGTTATTATTATTTCCCACAAGACGATTTATGAGAGTCAAAAATTTAATTTTTTCCCATAGGAGCTAATGGCCTTAGCTATTATAATACACATATATAAATCTTACCGCACTTTCAAAAACTTAAAGCTTGGTTGTTGCTGATCATCATCAATGATCTGGACAGCAGCCAACTCCTCTTGTCCCTCTTTTCTGTACAAGTATATGCCATTACCAATATCTATTGCATCTACATTTTTACCATCAATCTGTAGCACCACTTCAGTATCTTTACTCGCTATCTCATCAGCATCGTCTAGTGTAGACTCAGTCATATTTTCCTCCTTAAATTCTGTTATCTTTAACTCAGAGTTGGACTTCTCATCCACCTCTGCATTATCATCAATAACAAGTTCATCACCGTCGTATGAGTTTTCATTGTCATCAAATATGTCAACACCACCTGATAGAATGTTTGCAGCCTCAATCTGCTTACCAATTTTATAGCTATCTAACATATCATTTTTCTTGCTGATCGGCGACAAATTCGATATCAACTCATCGGGGTCAGTGACCGTGCGCGAATCATCAGTCGTCGATGCGAGAGATACATCTTTTATTGATGATATATCAAAAGTGGAGTCCACTTCTGACAGAGAAAAATACTTTGATGTGCTCTCGTTGGCGCTTTCATAAGCCTCACTCGGCGGGGAAGTGGTGTCGAGCATGGAGTCGCCGGAGCCCCCCGCGCCACCCCGCAACTGGTTCAATCTATCCATATTCACAATTCATCTGCTGCGACAACAAACAAATCACACTATCTGAACACACACGGACGCCGCTACTTAACAAGTTTAAAGGAAGAAAGCATTGAAGGTTGGCCGATTAATTAGCACCTAGGTCAATACCAGACAACAGTGAAACTTTTAGCACAAACGATAATGGTATTGTGACACTTTCGATTAGAATCCAATAAATCACATCGTACACCATGCAGGCATGTCGAAATATACTTCAAAGCGACTCAATTTTAATGATTTCTGTGTTGAAGATTTATTAGAAGTAATAGAAGACAATATTTTATAATAATTTTATTAGTAAAACAACACATCAAATATTAAAGATGGACGCCAAATAGCGATGTTGCCGCTTTTTTACTTGTCATACAATAAAAATCCTTAAAGGACTTATTACATAAATTTCACTATTTTGGCCACGTACACGTTGAGCCAAGGAATACTTGGCGTTCGCCATAAGTTCACAACCTAATGTTGTTGAGTTTCAACATTTGTGGCCAAGTTCGAATTTTTAGTCTCCTTTAGAGAGCGGTAGCAAATTGATACCACCTTCGGTTTTACAAATTGCCATAGGTAATTGAAACCGCTTTCCATCAGGTGGATCGTCTGCTTATCTGCTGAACTCATGCAATAAAATACATACATACATACATACATAACTTCACGCCAGTTCCCTTGCGGGGTAGGCACGAACAACAGAGTGCCATTTAGGCTTATTCTTACACACCTCACTTGCCTCTTTGACATTCATAACTCTTGTCATGCACACTCGTCTGTTCTTAAGGCTCCTGACATCACCTTCTGCTAGTACACGATCAATTTGATCATGGAAGGTGTGTCGTGGCCTTCCACGACTTCTGCATCCATCCACTTTTGCATTGTATATCTGTTTAGTCATTCTTTCATCATGCATTCTTTCCACATGCCCGAACCACCGGAGCATTCCTTTCCTTACCTTCACCCCGACACTCTCTTTCAGACCAACTCTCTTTCTTACTTGCAATAAAATAAACCCATAATATTCGATCGTTCAATAAAACGTACAAATTGAGTCAACAAATACCAGTGCGGAAGCGTTCCACGGCACGGCACGGCATAATTTTTACAATATTTAAGGGAAAAATAATTATTTTAAAGTAACATTCCAATATAAAATGTGAAAACTGTTTATAAGACTGTTTGACCTGATTCCCCCTACACCATTCCATCTTCGGACCACAAGACGCTCTGGTTTGCGCCATCGTTTCACATTGGAAACGCTACCAGTGCGTACTAAACGTTTCGCCTCCACGTTCCTTCTAAAACTTTATATAATTTTTACAATATTTAAGGGAAAATAAATATTTTAAAGTAACATTCCAATATAAAATATGAAAACTGTTTATAAGAACTATTAAATTATATATTATGAAATGCTTTCCAAATTTAACTCCGTTGTTTAGGGTTTTTAAAAGATTATAAGCCCTGGTAAGTAGTTGACTAGGTTGTATAACCAGTTCCTTCATTTGCCATTGTTACGAATCTGAAACAACTTTAGCAGTTAACCATAGATAAAACTTATATATCAATTAACTGTCACTGTCATTACTGTGAACGTTATTTTTGAAAATTTAAATAATTGCAATTGTGAATATTGTGATGTTTCTGTTTTGATATTTTTTCAAAGGATCTATAATATTAGAAGTATAAAAAATCCTACAATGGCCCCTAGGGATATAACCAAGCCGACTACGAAAACTACAACCCCAATGCCAAAAAAGAATGTTGGCAGATCTTTACCAACTAAAATTAAAAAGACCATTGAGAAAAAGCCAATGAAAAGTAAGTTTTTTTGTTTATTTGAGAATAACAAATAAAATATATTTTCCATAACACAATCAGACTGTTTACATTTATAATACGTAAGTCTAATATTGTTTAATTGTCTAACCACCGAATATATTAGGCACTATAGCCCTCATGAATTGCTTAGAGAGACGATAATTTTCTACAGAATTCTCACATTGCTTTATTTCTTACATAGCCCGGCCTTACACCTGTAAGTTGATGATATCCATTACACATAAAGACTTTTAATACAATACTAATACATTTGACATAAACATGAATTCCCAAAGAGATTAGGTATAACTGCTATGGACTCTCAAGAATAGCTGCAGGTGGCAATACTTGATTTTGATTGAAAAGACGTCTGTCGCACAGCCATGTGCAAAAAGTAATTTTCTGAAATGTAATTTCCAGTGAATGATTCCACTTCACAAAGACAAAGTGCAGTAACAGCGCCTAAGGTGCCTACGCCAAAATCGAAGATCTCCACACCAAAAAAGATGACAACCCCAAAAGCAAAGGAGAACAAACCTATGTTACCACCAAACAGTGTTACGAAAAGTGGTAAGAAGTCCTGGCAAAGAAGACCAAAGCCGGCGCATTCGGGTGTGCCAGTGCCAGAGAAGATGAAAAAACTTTTAGAAAAACAATTTTTAATTGACTTTGATAATAGTTTTTAATTCTGTTAGTCTATGTTTAGCTATATTTTATTGTAGGCCTGAAAATGTTATTACTATGCGATTCAAATGAGAATAGGATTGACTTTGCGCCATATTGTGACATCATAGCTGTGAATTATGACTTTAAATAATTAAATATTGTATTAAGACAATTTACTACTAATTTAACCTTTTTATTTAAATTTGATGTAATACTATCATTATTGATATGCAAATAAGTTTTTTGCAAACCATACTTTTCAAGTGATATTTGATAGATAGAGGTTATTGACATTCCTATTCTTATTTGGATTGCATTATATGGTCTAAAATATATTACATGAGTATACCTTGTTTTGTCTTACAAGAATTATTTTGATAAAATTTTAGTTACATTGTGTCTTTAGATGATAAATATAAAACATTTTCTGCTGTAGTATTTGACGTTAGATGTGGTTTAAGTTGTCTTGTTTAAGACATTTAAATATCATTATAGTGCATATAGTAATTCATTACATAAATCCAGTTTGTAATATATGAAAATGATCTTCTAACCAAAAACAATGTATAGATTAATAGATAGAACATTCACTGGATTGCCATTTCCAAAAACTCAGCACAAATATTTTGGTATTCACAATCAATCTTTACTGAGACCTCATCAGTCCCACAAAAATGGTTTTAAACTAGTGAAATAAATTTTAAGTTGTTATTTATTTATGTTAGTAAATTCATTAACAAAAACATTTTGTGTCCGGTTACAAATACATATATAAAACTTACAATAATTATTTTAAAATGTCCTTACTTATCAAAATGTCAAATTTATGAAAAATATTCATTTTACTTAAATAGCAATAGATAATAAATGTGTATATTTGTTTTTATGATGTAAATTGAAATATAAATTGTATGACCTCCCACACTGAAGGGAAACATTTTTTTTTATTATTAAGTATTAATTAACTTGCTGAATGTGCCAAGTTATTTGCCTTTTAAATTCAGAGTGTTACTATGAAACTGATTATGTTTAAACAAATATGGTTTTTATTTAACTGACTGTATGCTCTCTGTATTTCTGTATATTTCTTATAATTTGTAGCATGGAAGTGGAAGACTAAGAATGACAATCTCAGGTAACCTCCCACTAAAAAAATGACTCAAAAAGCCCCATTTCTAGAGTTTATAACAAGTCATCTATTGCATTTTGATATTTGTATAAACACTACTACACTTTCATTGAACTAACATTCTATCATTCTATTAAGTTTGTTTTTAAATAAATTGGACAAAACTGACGAATTCGATTTTGGAATTAGATGGTTCAAAAAAAAATTTTAAGAGTTCATGGCTTCGCTGCTATATCTTTATGCCAGAAATAATTTTTGAATATTATAATGTTTGTACTGTTGTGGTGTTTTGCTATATCAAAACGCAACAGAAAACTTGTGGCGCCCTCTAAATACGCAGAAGTTAAGAGCATTAATCTTTAACTAGGCGATTCTTCTATGGCATTTGACTCTTAATATGAGAATATTATTAAAACTAAAGTGTAATATTAATGACGTATATTACGACAAATAAATATATTTGTACTTGAAATATGATTGTATTTTTAAAAATTTTTTCTTCAATACCGGCGACTTACATGAGTTCTATTTTTAAGGCAGCGCTAGACTGCTGGAATTAGTTTCTGGACCACTTTGACAGTCGCTTCAGATGGTTAACACCAGATGTCGTTGTAATCATAAAAACTGGAATCGAACAATTTTATTTCGAAAAAAGGAGAACGGAACTTGAGAAATGCAATGATTTGAGATAGATACTGCTTAAAAAATCTATATGTTTCTATTACAAAATGAAAAACGTCAGTCCGAAATTCTATCTGAAAGACGAGAAATCTATTTCTATGAGAAAATTCTCAAAATAAGGTCACAAATAAAATAAGTAATCGATTTACATAATTATGTAAGTGAATTTCAGCAATTAGTAATATGAAAACACGCCACACGATTAATTCATAAAAAAAATATTATCATAATAAAAGTGATCTTAAAAAATTTATATCTCAATGTCTTAAAATCACTCCCTATCTTTTTATAATTTAGGCCCCAGAATGTATGAAAGCGTATACGTCGACTTTTAATAAGGTTATACCTTAAAATAATTACATTATACTTACATTACATTAAGTTACATGTCGTCCGTCCGGGCTGGAGGTGCATGCACAAGCGAACTCACAACCTTGACGAAGGACGCCAGACAGAACCAGGAGCGGTTTTATTGGGTATCCCCAATTCGGATGGCAATAGCGTTTCTTGTAAGCACGCACGCACACGCCCACGCACGCACGCGCCCACACACACATACACACCTTTCCTTATAATTAGTATGTAGTTTGTTTTTCGCCATGGAGTGGATCACTGGTGACCTGTAATACAGATCTACAATGGGCACCAGTCTCGCACAGCAGGTCTAATAGCACTTGTAAAAATAAAATAAAGTTTCTTTCTTTCTTTCTTTCTTTGGAGTACTAGCGCCACCCCAATGTGGCGAATCCCACACACACGGTGACGCGCCAAGCATTTACTACCGTGCGAAATACTGATAAGCGCCTTTATGATAAGTTGTTTTGTTTGCGTCGCATTTTCGACGTTTTGCGGCACACGGGACCTTAAATAAAGCTAACATCTTGAAAACTATAAAAAAAGTAGGTAGATAAGTATTTAATACAATTTCACCATCGGTTTGGCCAGTCAGTATTGGTAGATGGCAGATAATAAAACGGACAAGTGGAAAAACAAATCGCAACAAAATTTTAACTTGAAGTTTTATGGCGTAGATTGTTAATGTACTTGTCCAATATGAGAACCTGCCCGTATACCTTTAAGTTAAAATTTTGTTGCGATTCGTTTTGCCACTTATCCGTTGCCATTCGTTTTTCTATTTGTCCGTTGAAGTTACTCTTCTACTATATGTCCCAGCATACATTTAGATTTTTCGCAGGTTTACTGCAAATTATGACTTGATTAGGTTAGATACATTTTAATTAATGCATTTTTTATTTAAACATATTTTATTTTATCAAACAAAAAAACTGAATTCCATCCGGACCCAAAAAACGCATCTATAGTTGTATACTCTAAAATCATGCCGCCTCTCACCACGTCGAGTCTAAACTTAAGCCGCTCTTCCACGCTGGCGTAACGCTTTTTCATGACAGAAAAATCCTAAGACCCGTCTATATAGAAGTTTCACTTCAAAACTTTACCGTTGATTTGATAAATAATCTTTGGTTTTATGTAAATTTGTTGTAATAAAGTTTCAAAAAATATTTAAATTTAACTTGACGTCTGCTTCCACTTGGCGCCGTTGTTCACTGCACGATCTTGGTTGGCCATATGGACGGCGCATCCCTGCACACACCCCCTGTTTGAGACAGCTTTTAGCATATTGCAGTCGGCATTCATCCTCTCAAAATTTAGGATAAAGGTAAGGTGTGTCGATAGGACCAAATAGGCTGGAAGCCAGTTAAAGAATGGAATTTTTGGAATTTTCATTGCATTTTCAGTGGTAAAAATGTGTAAATAATGTTTACGCTTTTGTAAACACATCTATAAAATCGGGGATAATTAATTATCCCAAATTTGTCGCCTAATATATCTGTCAGACAAGCATTGTAGCTTTGTCAATAAAATCATAATTACTGTTAAGGCGAAGACAGTGTGTACGTAGAACATCTACAAACATTTTTTTTCCACTATTCGTGCAGTGTTTTTGATGAAAATCTAAAAAAAAGATTGATTTTTCCTTTTTTTCTCTGTTCGTATATCAGCCATTGCTATCAGCTCCTGGACGAGCATACAACATTTCTAAGTTGTTAAATCTAAAGGCAGTGGTTCTAATTCAACTTACAGGATTTGATCTAAACAAATCAATAAACTTAGTAAATTAAATAAAAGTTTATAAAAAGATCATAGAGTCAACTTTAGATTCAACCTTTTCTTTTTTATTCACGTTGAAAGTAATAATTCTATAAAAAATCGTTATATTTATAGAGGTGAACTCATTAACCTTAGAAAAAAACATTGCATTGAATTAAAAAAAAAGTGTTCTGACTTTTGTGTAGTATATTTATATCATCACTCTGTATTGACAGCAATATACGTTTTATCTATGGTTGACAGTGAAGGAAAACATCGTGATGAAACCTGCACATGGAGATAACGGATGTATTAAACTATGCCAATTCGCCTTCAATAACATTGAGATGTAATGTACTACGTAGTACATATAACTCAATGCGTCTATAAGCATAAAATATATTTTTTATCTATGGTGGTGTGTAAACTGTGCGTTCCTCTGGCCTCAAAGTAAGGGAAGCCCAAGCCCAGCAGTAGGACGCTTATGGGTCTGGACTATGGAGGGTAGAGGGTACCCTCCATAGCCTGGACCTATTCTACCTACCCACGGTGTGCTAGGTATATGGTGATGCTATATAACCCTTAAAATTTTAAGATGCAACTCGCGAATATGTTTATTCGGACATCGTCTGGCGCCGGTACGCAGAATACATTACAATTAGCTTGGTGGTAAATTTGAATGTTTGCATACATACATACACACAAACTAGTATAGATTGAGTTATACTTGTATAGATTGAGTTATGTAAAGAAAAGTTGATATGCTTGGGTTGTATTGGTATAATTAAAGGTTAAACAAAACGTCTGGATGTTGATAAAAATATCATAATCATTGAAGACTAATAGGCACTTAGGCATGACAGTTGCCCATTACTTAATTAATACGTAACACACTGCAATCACAGTTTAACCAGTCCGTTTTTGTTTTTATGGAAAATCTCAAAACTTGCAGACATTTCGAAATTAAAAGGAGCTAATTATGATTTTCAATCTATAACTGATTAAGTTTAAAAATATGTATTAAATAATATGACTATTTTAATTATTTTATTTAAATTTTTCCTGCTTTTTTGTTTTAAGTGACGGCTTCTGTGGTTGAGCGGGCTAAGCTTTTACCAGCTTATCTCGCTGCAACGCAGAGGTTCCGGGTTCGATTTCTGGCATGATGAAATTCGGAAACGAGTTTTCTCCCTTATTTACTATGGTCTGGGCTTAGATCATATAAACGTCTAGATCACGCATCAATTGCACAAAAACGGCCCAAAAACAGTGCACCAAAATTGGTGCACTGGCTTCAATGGCTGCCCACGCCTGTTAGTGTCGTTTCGATTACTTTACTGGTTAGAGCTCTCGCAAAAAAAATAATTATGCCGGCCTGCGCTATTAAAATGTGTCGGAACTATTTTAAAACGGGAAAGGATAAGTATGAGATGTCATTTAATCGGAAAACTTAACATTTTTCTCATGATTTCTTTGTAAAAACGTGAAATTTAATTTCGACATTTTCAAGGTTATCGAATTGATTGATGTTGTCAGGTGAAAAGTGTGATTTATTTTCCAAAATTTGGGGACTTTTGTTACGATTTTTTTTTTATTTATGAAATATGAATAATTGAAAAAATCTATAGAAAACAGACATGTAATGTTTGTGTATCCGGTTTTCTTAAACTAGTTTATATTACGTTTTAGACTTCCTACGGATTCAATTGTAGCATATTTTTGAACAAAGAGATAGATTTTGAAAGAAAATATTTTGAATCATTTTCGGAATTATTTTTGCACTATGTTTTTTATATTTTCTTATCAACGGCACAGTTGTATTGAAATAAAGTACCTGAAATAATTATATATGATCGTGAACGATAAGATGTAAGTTGTGTGAAGGATAATTAGAAAATTTAAGAATACTTGCAACACCAAAGGTGCTACAAATGCCTTTAACAGTGTCGCATCTCAAATAACGCCTTAAACCCATCGTTATATTTGCGTGAAACGGCCAATATCTTTAACATTATCGCAGGTGAAGCCACACCTTAAGACTTGCAGCAACGCCGACATCCTTGACGATTTTTGGGTAATGATGACGCGGTCGTTTTTCAGATGCATTATTATTTTATTGTGAATAAAATAAAGGGGTATTTAAAAAAAATGTAAATCTTTTATAAAGATGTAGATATTTTTATTATCTTATTTTGATAAAAATTGAAGGTGCAAAATGGTTTCATGTTAATAATTTGAATTTTTTTCTTAACTTAAAATAACTATAGAAAAATTTCGGAAAAACCACGTTACGTTTCACATCATAAAGATCTATATCAATGTTTTAAGTAAATTATTGATCAGTAAATGAAACCAACTAAAAGTTGGTTTTGTTTGTGAGGTACAAACTTGCAAACCTTTTTTTTTTATTGCAAGAGTTCAGCAGACAGGCAGACAGCCCACTTAATTGAAAGCGGTTACCATCGCCTATGGACATTTGCAACACCAAAGGTGCTACAAATGCGCTGCTGCTCTCTTAAGGGAGACTGGAACCTGGTCACTAATGCCGGAATACAACTCAAGGTTGTTATGGCAGCATACTCTAGATCAAGGGTGGTCGCCATCCAGTCGGGCAAATGCCCTACCACACCTGGCTCTGGGTTGTTTTGTCGCCTCTCACGACAGGCCGCCAGGCCGCAGGAAATTGTATTCTTTCTCCGTTCCGGCACGGATAAAAGTCCCTTCTGCAGTAACAGGGGCTTTCAGGCAGAGTGTGTAAGTTACGAGTTACGTGTTTACTGGGCGATTTATATAGTTATTCTGCGTTGATGGTTATAATACTACTGTCTTCAAAAATAATTTGTACTGAAAAAATCCCCATTCGACTGCGCAGCTCTTGTACATATTATTTTATTAACTCAGCAACATAAAAAAATAAAATCGCTATTGCTTAAAAAGATACTGCATAGTTTCTTTGGATACTTTATTGATTCAGCTTTAGCACCTATTATTTTCTAAATTTATGTAACCTTAAATATTTCGAAGTTCGTCATAATAAGAACCAGGCCCATTCTATTTCTATTTTACAACCTCATTCTTGCCGCACAATTTTATTGAGATCAAATTATGACTGACAGATTTTTAAACTATATTCCAAAACGATAAGTGAGATAATACACTGTCCACATTTTTTACAGCCTGGCCATGGAATTGTGACATACTACGACACGAAGTGGTTGGGTGTTGCGTGTGACGATGTTTCATACAATACGTGGTATTGGACTGAATTGATCCAGCTCCCGCTCTCCCGTAGCTCTGACATAAGTTGATGGAAGGAACACCGAAAGGTATTAGTGGGTATACGCGCCGACTCGGGTGGCAATAGTATTTATTTGACGGTCCTATTGCCACTCTAAAATAGCGATTCCCACACGCCCCCGAAGCGATTAATCCTCAATCGGGTTTCACCTCGTTAAAAATAATGCTTCGTACATTGAGATATAACATGTCTTATATGATTTAAGGCTTCATATACCATAATACTTTTGTTTTTGTCGTCCGTTCCGTCGCACTTGGCTGTTGATCACAACAACAATTCCGTGGCCAGGCCATAAGTAGGTTTGTTGTATGTAAAAGCCACTTAGCTTGTTTTTTTTTTGTCTATAAATATGTTATGACCTATTAAAATGGCGCCTCTGTTTTATCGCCAAACATCTACTCAATTAAATTGAATAGGCCGTTGTGATACGTTTTTTTTAATTCGGATTCATTGCCAGGGCTGTGATATATAACTACTAAATATAAATTTGTTTGTATATTTATTTGTCACTTCCTCATGGCACAAGTATAGAAAACTATCAGATTTTATAGGATTACTGAATATGTATATCTTTTATTTATTATGAATTCCGAAAATCGTCGCAGTCGTATTTTTTTTCAAAGATATATTCAAAACTGGGCCGAGGAACATGTATTGTTTAATTATTTTTTCTACTTAATGTACGTGTTGTTCCTGTACCACAGACTGACGATGAACGAAAAACATCGCGAGAAACCTGCGGGATTACCGATAACTGAAATTCTTCAGTTTACCCCTTGCTTAATGAATAAAAACTTTGAGGGACGTTTATGAATTAATATTAAATATCTGAAAGCCCTTATCGACTCGTTTAGTTGGTAACATGACACCTTATAACAGCGATTTCTTAGTCGTGATCATGTTCCATACGCGTATCGTGTTTGCCAACCTGTCATTTTTGATTGACTACAGCTGACCTGCCTCCTGAGATTTGCTATTGCTCCAGTATCTATCTAAAATGATCCAGCAAAAGATTCATTTGGAAAAACATTACCCATGGCAATATATGCCATATATGACGTACCATGTTGTAGTCCCCTTTCGAGGACGGCAGCACATTGGTAGCATCTTTGCTGTTGCAAAGGCCTTCCTTCGGTGGCCCCACGAAGTCGGGTACCGATGTATCGCCGTTCAAATTAGGCTTTGTCACAAAGCCCCCGCCGCGAGTCCCACATTACCTCTCTATGTTAAAAAAGGAGGATTCCATAGACTGTATTCACTCGCTTAAACTTTCTACGCATCCTATGATAATTTCAAATGTTTGCTGAAGTATCTAAGTACAGTCGCAATATGAAAAGGTTTGCCAGTTTTTAAATTGATTCTGCGAGCACATGTTACCTTTAAGTTACAGAACAAACTATGTCACATGTTTCACAATAAAGTTTAAAATTAGATCAAAGTTCTTTCATTTTCCATATTGTCTAAAAAGATTGTTTAGAGATGTAAAACCTTTTTATTGGTTTTAATATTCATAATAAACGTAATGATTATATCCTCTTTGTTTCTGACGATTGAGACTATTGTTAATCTGTGTCTGTCATTGTCAACATTGCGATTTTTTTTTCACGTTTCTATATTTTATAAACGTAACAAAACGTAACATTTATTCAAATGTTTGCCATACTGTTTCCTGTACTCGTGCAAGCAAAAGTCGACTTTAACGTGACGAGCCTTTTCATACCGCGACTACATACCTGCCAAACGTATAAATATGTACATCCAAAGTTAAAAAGGAATAAACAAAAAACAAAACTAGAATCACCTAAAGGAATTCCCTTTCGTTTTTTATTGATAGGTCTTACAAGCGAGTATTTAAGAGAGTAAAGACTTCCTAGCCAATTCGTACCATAACTATGTTTAAAAAACTCGCAAACTTCAAAGTAGGCTTAACGTAGTCATATCAATCTATCATCCCTTTTTGTAGTGACTATAATTAAAACGACGAAGGCGCTTCCAAAGTTATGATGTTAAGGTGGTCTTTTGTAATTTTATTGGCTAGTTGTTGACGTCATAAGTTTTATTACTGTTTAACATGCAGGAAACTATAACTTATGCTATGTATGTTTAATTATGTAACGATTGCCTTTTTAGGAAGATATATTACAGGAATGCACAGGGGATCCTGAGTACTCTACCTCACTAGTGTACCTACCTAGAGTCCAGTAGCGCGGAGTGGAAATTCGGCTAAGGTAAGCCGGTTGAAAAAACATACCATAGCGTATGATGCAAGCGCTGACTACATCGCTCTTGAAAAAACTAACTCTGGATGTACTTTCTTATTGCAATTTGTATTTTTAATTTTGCAATTTTGCCGCATATTTTGAAACAAAAGCCGGTGCCCGATCGGGTTATGAGTAGCTATTTCGTCTAATTCGTGTCGAAAGCCGCTGAGCGTAAGAGATAGTAATACAGTAATAATATATACACGAATAAAAAATGTAAGCGCCAATAAATTTATGCCACTTTAGACCTTTTGGTCGCTAGTCGTTAGTTTCTTAAAAGTAGGCTATGGGGAATCGAGTTATATGAAGTCCATACCACTGCTAGAGTCGTAAGATAAAAAAAACCTGACTAAAAACTTACCACTGCTTTACTGAAGCCCCTGTATTTATTGGAAAGGAAAAGACAGGACACCCGATGCACTGGCAGTTATAGTACATTAATTTGTTAACAGATTTTCTCGTTTGGAGTTAACACATCATAACGTTTGGGTAGATAGGATGGCACAGCAATAAGCTGAGTGCAAATCTTGTTTGCTGAAAATGCGGCGTACTAATTCTCAAAATATGTTTTTATTTTTAAGTTAGATTTTAGCAATGTAAGCACGTCGCTATTTCTTCAAATATTTTTTTTTCTTTTTTTAGATCATGGCTGTCACAATATAAATAACTGAAGGAGCATATTTTGCGTGTCCTAAACTGAAGATAGCATTTCGGCAAATGTAGTACACGCTTTGGTATAGTTTGCGTATACTATAGTATATGTATAGATTTGCGTAAAGTTAGCGATAGGAACTAAGTAAATGAAGAAAGCGAAGGACTAAGAATACTGGGGATATATGACCTAACATTGCAAAAGGCCACGTTCAGTACTACACCACAATAGATTTACGACAATTCAACCAGGGGCCCAATTCTGCTATTACTATCTCATCAATAACGCCGGACACTATCGTCCCAATTGTAGGTTTGCCTGATTTCGGTATTCTGTTAATTCCATATTTAAAGGCGAAAATTCGGGAAATAAATGCTTAAAATTTTGATAGTTTTCAAAATTCATTTCGTCAAACGTCATTTCTGCTGATGTTAATACCAATTTTTCTACTATTGTTACTCTACGACGATATCTAGAAGATACTGTGGACTGAGTTTTTGGCGGGAACTGTAAGGGGACGTTGTGCTGTGCAATTTTATTTTCTAAAAATGTGTAAAATTACTCTAAAATGAACAATAGTTGTAGGATATTGATAGTTTTTGAGTAGTAATTATGTGTTTTTGCGAGAAATGTGAACTATATAGCCAAATGTGGCCTTTCGAGTTTTCACAAGAACTCCGTTGAATGACATCGATTGTAGCCTACAATACAACGGCGTCTGGTCTAAAGGCCTAGCTGCCAAGCCTTAAACTTAAAAAAAAAGATATTGTGGACTTAATAAATAGAATATGAATTTTTAGGACTATCGCAATAGAATCGCAATTTGAATATCTTGGCAACGTCAAGATATTGATTAACAAAATTGGGCCCCAGATATGTGTCGGCGGGTTGCAACGGTAATTTTAAAGTGAATCGCGAAGTCCTTTCTCTACCTTTTAAATTCTGCGGCTTCAAAGTCAAAGTAATTTCTTTGTTTGAAACATTGACATTTTTGCAGATGTTATGCTCAGTGTCAAGTTACATGTTTCACCTTGACAGGAATACAATTTTTTTCGTAGTTTTGGTTACAAGCCGTTTGTTGTCCATATGACTACATATAGATATTATGATTATATTATTGGTTAATGACCCTAAATGAATCCTGGCCTTTGAAACGATAATATTCCACCGTTTTTTGAGCGGCGCTTTCTCTTATAAGATTTGAAGCTTACGCATGTCAACCTCCTTGACGTCTGTTCAGTAATATCTTGGGCGACCAACTGATCGGTGTCCATTCAGTCGACCTAGGTACTTTTTTATTTCTTTCTTTAGGTTGTTCAGCCAACGCAAGCGATGCGCCTTGTTTTTGCCCATAGCAAAAAGTGGGGTCGTCCACCAGTTCTCTGGTATTTTTTTAAATCCACCAAGTGTCATAAATTCCTCAGGATATACCTTAAAGAAAACTCTTTTCCCAAAACTTCAGACCACAAATCTTTCGCATCAACATCCTTAAGATCCCTTATAACTCGCCTCAAACCCCGCCCATGTCGACACATGGTACTTCTCATAGGTTTATTCATACAAAACACGTCCATTGAGCCCATTAACAATTATCTTGGTCGCCCGACATGATTTACAACCGCGAAGCTCCGCCTGTCCGCATCGTGATAGATGATTGTCTATGAACATGTATTGAATTATGAGTACCTCGCCTGCCTTAAGTTATGAGTGGATAATAATATAGCCTTGAGGCTGAGATGAGAGGTATTTTTTTATTTTACCCTCTAGATCAAATCTCTCTTCTCAGAGACCTGCTGGCAAAGGCCTCCTCCAGCTCCAGGGCTGCCTACCTTCCCCAGTTCCATTGACCAACCTTTTATATGTAGCCGGTTCTTATATTTTACCGACCATTCATTTGTCTTACTATCGGTCAAAATTTGACATAAGCTCCATACATTTAATGCCAAAATACAACCGATAATAAGTAAGATATAGGAACCAGCCAGTAGACTATTCATCTTGTTGTTGTGGTATTAGCTCAGCGGTTAATACACGTGGCATTCAGATAACGTGGGTTCAAAGTTTAGAAGATAGTATACATTTCTTTTTTATTGCAGGAGTTCAGCAGACAGGCAGACGGCCCACTTCATGGAAAGCGGTTACCATCGCCTATGGACATTTGCAACAGCAAAGGTGCTACAAATGCGCTGCTGCTCTCTTAAGGGAGACTGGAGCCTGCTCACTGATGTCGGAACACAACTCAAGGTTGTTATGGTGACATACTTTAGACTAGGGGTGGTAGCCATCCAGTCGGGCAAATGCCCTACCACCTGACTGTGGGTTGTTAAGTCGCCTCTTACGACAGGCCGCCCGGCCGCAGGAAATTGTATTCTTTCTCCGTTCCTGCACGGATAAAATACATATAATCAATAATATAATAATATACATAAAATCTTCTAACCAATCGATGTGACCCCGGCCTCTCATAGATTACCCCATATATTCCAGGCGTCCGCTTTCATCCAGCTCCTGTAATGTGTAATCGAATTTTCAGGTGTTCACACAGGTGTTACTTCGCGCAATGGATCGGGTATTAACCAGTGAGTTAACGAAGCCAGCTATTGGGTAACACATTAAAGACGATAAACTAGACCCAGTATTCTCAAGGACGGGCTCGCCCGCAAACGGGCGTGGTCTTATGGGGTTATGGGTAGAATACAATGTAACTATCCGTGCAGGAACGGAGAAAGAATACAATTTCCTGCGGCCCGGCGGCCTGTCGTAAGAGGCGACTTAACAACCCACAGCCAGGTGGTAGAGTATTTGCTCGACTGGATGGCGACCACCCATGGGCTAGAGTATGCCGCCATAACAATCTTGTATTGTGTTCCGGCATTAGTGACCAGGTTCCAGTCTCCTTTAAGAGAGTAGCAGCGCATTTGTAGCACCTTTGGTGTTGCAAATGTCCATAGGCGATGGTAACCGCTTTCCATCCAGTGGGCCGTCTGCCTGTCTGCTGAACTCCTACAATAAAAAAAAACTAATAGATATTAATTATTTCCTGAAACGTCACAAATATGCATCCACTATCAATGGATACATATTTGTGGCCTTCAGTGTTGAAACTCAAGGTCATCGCAAACAACAACGAATCAACGAACTGCTGGCACACAGAACACTAGTACTCTCTAACCAAAGTACTGGCATATAATATAGTATTATCTGTGTTACTGGTTAGCGCAACGCGGGAGCGCACATATTAATATTAGGTTGGGGAAAAAGTTTCTTCGCATTTTATATAAAAATTCAAAAGGTTTTTTTATAAAGTTTATTTACATTTGACTAAAGTATGTAGGTGCCATTTTGTTGGATAACTTTTTGCCATCTCCTAGGTAGGGACGTGATCCCATTGCTATAAAAAATTTTGGGGTTTCTGATCAAAAAACTGCGACAAGTGGTTTTGGCAGACCTCTCGTGAAGTTAACCTGACATTGCCTAAGGAATTCTGCAGAGACCGAAACAGGTGAAAATCTGAAGGTGCAAGGTCAGGACTATACGGCGGATGCATTAACACCTCCCAGCCAAACTCTCGTAATTTTTGCTGAGTGGCTAAAGATGTGTGAGGTCTAGCACTATCATGGTGAAAAACCACACCCCTTCTGTTGATTAATTCCGGCCGCTTTCTCTTAACTTTTTGCTTTAATCTCATCAGTTGTTCGCAGTACAGTTCAGAATCGATGGTTCTGCCTGGCGGTAACAGCTCATAATGAATAATGCCCTTCCAATCCCACCATACACACAGCATCACCTTGTTGCGAGTTAACCCGGGTTTCGCCACGGTCTGTGAAGCCTGACCGGCCTTTGACCACGATCTTTTTCGGACGTTCTTATCGTACGTGATCCACTTTTCATCACCAGTTATCAGCTTCTTCAAAAATGGTTCGGTTTCATTACGTCGTAATAAAGAATCACAAATGAGTACACGGTTCATTAGGTTTCTTTCAGTGAGCTCATGAGGCACCCAAATATCAAGCTTTTTTGTGTACCCAGCTTTATTCAAATGCGCCAAAACCGTTTTGTGGTCAATTCCCAGTTCTCCAGCTACATCGTAACTACTAATATGCCGATCTGGCTCCACTTTTTCAAAAATGCGAGCAGAGCGACATGCATCTTTGATATCAAAATTTCCGGATTGAAAACGTTTAAACCAAATTTGCGCTACTCTCACAGATACTGCATTAGGTCCATAAACATCACAAATTTTTTTCGCGGCTTGTGTTGCATTTTTACCTTTTTTGTAGTAAAATTTTAAAATGTATCGAATTTCTTCATTACATTCACTCATTTTAACAATAAGAAAAACAAATGAAAATCACACATTTTCCTAATTTGAATTTGGAATTGTCTTCTTTAAAATTAAAACTTTTTAATGATACCAAAACCATCCAGATACAAATGGTATAGCCAAAGAGATCTTATTACAAAGTTCATACATACTATATGCGAAAAGACTATTTCCCCAACCTATTAGTTGCTCTATCTCGCTTGCACATCATCATCATCTGAATGTTAAAAAATATTTCTTATGTAACTTTAACAGCTTTTTCTTTTTTTTTGTTTTAATGTGAAAATTTCCATATTATTATTTGTATTAGTTACAAAACAATATTTTATACTTTAAATACAAATTTGTCCTTGAAAATACAAGAGAAAAAAAGAAGTGAGGAGGTATGATCTTTCAGCATAGAAATTACCAATGTTTTAAAAGCTACAGGTTATGCATTAAATATATCTAATTTATTGTTCCTTATAAATAGTTCGTTGTAGACACGATACATTCTCGTCAACGGATTATAGTATTATGTGTTGTTTTTACATACTTCTAAGATTAATGTTTTGTTATGTACACGTTTATTATATTTCGTGTTAAGGGTCAAGGTTATACTTAAATAAGGCGAATCTAATTTACCATGTAGTAATTTATGCAAATAGACGAGGTCATGTTGTCTGTGACGAACGTGTAAAAGAGTAACTTTAAATTTTGCGCGTCGTTCAGTGTAGCTTGTTAAAGTGCGTCCAAGACCACTTTTATAACTTAAAATCCTAAGTCATTTTCTTTGAACGTTTTCGAGTTTTAGAACGTACAGAATAACTAGGTGACCTGGTAACACAAGCAAGCTCCATAATGCTTCGAACCAAACTATAGTAAAGTGTTAGATAGCTCTGAGAGTTCTTAAATTCTTTTTTTGTACATCTAGTCATAAACCCAGGCAATTAAAGGCCTTTATTTGCGAAGTACGAGTAATGATTTCAAAAAGTCAATTTTTGGTCAAAGAAAACACCCAAATCTTTAGCCACATATTTTCTTTCAAGTGTATTCACATTAATTTTATAGATATATCTCTTTGGGTATTGTTTATTTGTGAAAGTAATTACGAAGCATTTTTTATATTAAGATAAATCTGATTACATTGACACCCTTCGTTTATAACATGTAGGTCATGTTGGAGTTCTAAGCAATCAGAAGTATTGCTGATGACCCGATATAGTATTAGATCATTCGCGTGAAAAAGGCTAGGACTAGACAAGTTGTTTTTTAGATTATTTATAAAAACAATGAAGAATAGCGGCCCGAGATGCGACCCTTGCGGAACATCAGACTTTACAATAACTGGTAAGGAATTGAGACCTTTTAACGCAACCAACTGACTCCTATTGCATAAATAAGATTGTACCCATCTCAACAGATTACCGTGGATACCGAAATAAGCCAATTTTATGAAAATTATGACACGATTGATTTTATCAAACGCTTTTTTGAAATCAGTGTGAATGGCGGCGACTTGTCCGCCGTTAACGAAAACTTCACAAAGATAATTTTTGAATTCTAATAAATTAGTAACTCTTGATCTATTTTTTACGAAGCCATTTTATCTATTTAAGATGAACGGTGTTACCTAGTTATATATATATTAACCATAAACTACGGATTCGAAAATTTTGGAAACACATGATAAAATACTAATGGGTCAGTAATTTTCACAGTTCGATTTATTGCCAGATTTGTTTATGGGACTCTATTACCAATTTTCCACATCGATGGGACAAATTCAAGCTCAAGCGATTTAATAAATAACATTATTAAAGGACGGCAAAATTCGTCAGCGTACTGCCTACTTTTGAAGTGAAACTTCTATATAGACGGGGGGTATTACATTTTTTTCATTTAAAAAGCCGTTATTGTATGGTCCTAGCTATTTTAAATATGCGAGGATATTAAAAGCATTTTAGTGCTAATATGCGATTAAGAATACATTTGTCCATAATGAATATTAACACTTTATTATGCTTTAATTAACGATACGTAGCGTAAAGTAAAGCGTTTTAACGCCAATATGTGTTTATGAGTAACAATTTTTGGCGATTTATCTTAAATAAACCTTCAAACGTATTTTAACACTCTTATGAATAAGGCCGTAAGAATACACTGATCTGTTTAAATGATATTAGTCAATTTTGCTTTCTGCTTTTAACTTGGACCATCCACCAAACGGCGCTGTGTTTAACATCATTGTATGATAATAAACGACGCGTTTTGATTTAAGCGCCCCACGGATCGCGAGGAACAGTTCCTTGACTACTGTTTTCTGTAAAATTATGCCTTATCTTCGAATCTCTAGGCGCCAATAGATTTGCATGCAAACCGAGTGCCATACGGCTACATAAGTTTTTTGGAAATATCTATTTTAATGTTAAATTTACATTTGTTTAAAACTGAAGTGAACTCATAAGTCGTGGTGATCTAACGACTAAAGTATCCGCGTGTTATACCAGTAACATAAGTTTGCTGGAGTCTGTCTGTGTTATCACAACAAACGGCAATATTTAAACAAAAACTATTATTTTTATGTTGCCTAATATGAGCTGATTTTATAATACTTACACCCTTAGCTTACACATTAGTCTGTCTAGTGGACATCCTACATTCTCGCGAAAACGCGTCATAAGAACATGAAAACTCGTTTTCCTAGTTTTTCGCGATCTCGCGAGATTCTTTTTAGGATGTAGGGTGCTCAGAAAAGTTTGTCCTGTATAATTAGCTCGATTTTAGTTTCATGAAATTCATTAATTTACAAAATTGAAAAGAAGCCATTTAGGAGTTTTAATTTCAGACTGATGTAAGCTTTAAATAATGTTTTAAATAATATACTAATATGTATTTGTAGATTATCATCATCAGTATCCTGATTAAAGTATCCATCATTATCAACATCCAAGCGTTAAATCTCGGTTACGTTCGGAGCGTTCGCTTTGACGCCCAGGGTCCGCTTTCCTATTTTTTCTACTACACTTCGTGCAGTTTTCCGCGTCCCCTGTTTTGAGACCATTGGTACGCATGTCCTTCACAATGTCAAGCCAGCATTTTTTGGGCCTTCCCTTTTGACCAGGAGCCGGCGAAGACGGCATGGCTAGACATGTATTCCCCACATATTCAGCCGGTCTCCCTAAATCGTAAAACTTGACCGTGCCAGCGTAAGCAACTCTCTTGCAGATTGTCTACTACAAGTATGTCACGGACACGAAGACTGCTGCGGATGCGAGAATTCCTGACACGGTCTTTCCGCGTGACTCCACACACCCATCATGACGTATTCATCTCCGTGACACGTAGTTCTTTCTTCTGTCGCTCAAATACGGGCCACGCTTCACTTTTATACAAAAGCATAGGTTTAATGTTGGAATTAAGGACCTGTTCTTTTAACTTAACCGGCATTTTAGGGTCACAAATGACACCTGTCGCCGCACATCACTTAGCCCAAGCCGCTGAGATACGGACCTTGACGTCATGGTCAATATCCCCGGAAGGGCTAAGTATAGATCCCAATTACTTAAATTAATCCGTGCGCTCGACCGTATCTTAGCCTATGCGCACGGATGTAGGATCTGTAGTGTTGCAAGTCAAGCACTGAGTCTTCGCTACATTTAGGTTCAGATCGCCGTTCTCTAGCAACCCCTTCCATGCATTCACACGTCGCATCAGGCGCCCTCTGTTCTGAATTCGCCAACTCGATATCGTCAGCATAAAGGAGCAACCATGATGGGTGCATCTCCGATGCTGTTCAAAACTTCGTTTAATATTACGCTGAACAGAAACGGGCTAACGACAGATCCCTGGTGCACTCCTATGATTATGGGAAAGGGTGTAGTATCGCCAAAAGCGATCCGAATTATGGAATCCGAATCGCGGAATATGTCCCGAATAATGTCAATATAGATTTCTGGCACTCATTTGACCTCAGTGCCCACCAGATCCTGACTAAAGTAACCAACCAATTTAAATGTAAATTGGAAATTTGGGTAGTTAAACTAAGTGATTTATACGTTGATATACGTAGACTAGTTGTCATACAGGGAAATAGAGGAACTGCGCGGTGTCCCCCATATATAGTATTAACGACTTACGTCACGTGTTACGATTGTGTGACGTATTGTATAAAACTGGAATTAGTTTTATTATAAAATATCCCTTTGAAAGACATAATTGCTAATATGACAACTGTTGGATAAGACCGGGTTTTCGACACTTTCCGGCATGTATTATAATTATTATTCATTTAATTCACAATAATTATTCATTCTTAAGCCCGTATTCCGGTTTCTACTACATTACGCATTAAATAGATAATTAAAATTAATGGTAGATGTAGGGGATGAATTAATTGGGAGATGAAAAAGAATTAGAGCCAATGAGCGTATGGGATATTGTTAGATAGGTTTTGCCCAAGATATTGATTTTTTAAAGTCAATAGTCTGTCAAAGCATTAATTTGCTTCGTGGAGCTGCTCTGTCTACAATCTTACGAGATTATAAGTAGAATACTGAACCGAAAAGTCAATGGGTAATGTTCCCAGAGGGTTAGATACGTTTTCTCGCTGAATGTCATACTAATCCGTTGTCCGAGGTACGAACCAGCCTTCTGATCGTATGAAGTCAATTACGCAAATTATATTTACTTACTTACCTTTTTGATCTAAGCGCATGTCTGTCATTGACTGTACGTGGTTCAAAACGCCCTTGGCCGATTTGTCTTTAATATTTCTTTTCTTTTATTTCTTTTTAAATCTTTCTTTTGTTCCTGCGTTAGTGTTTAGTGACTGTAACCAAATGCGACCTACTTATTTGTCAATGTTTAACTTCATTAACAATGTCGCATCTCAAATGATGCCGTAAATCCTTAGCTATATTTGAGTGCGTCACTAACGCTAACATTATCCCCAGTGTAGCAGAGGCTGTGTCAGACTTTAAAATTTAAACGCGTGTAAGCCTTTGCAGAGATTATCTTGTATACCATTTGGACAGCCTCCTGTTCTTACCACGTCACTCAAACTTGAATGTTGGCTGCCCTTGACCCTCTCAGGATTATCGTATCACGTTTATTAGTTCGATAATTTTTTTACAAGCGAATCTATTTAGATCCTATATGTGTGTTTGATATTCAAATTCACGGTCGAGTATTACGACTTCTCTAATATGTAAGAAAGAATTTAGCATAGTTTCATGGCTTAGTCATTGGGCTTTTTGGTGTAGTTTATCTCGTGATGATCTGGTGTAAAGTGGTTCACGCAGTCAATCTTATTTACAAGTAGTGTGTACAAGCGAAATATAGTTCGCGTTGCCATGATGATGGTTGTTATGTTCCTGCTCCATCTGGGATAATGTTTATGATTGTTTCATGCAGATGTAACTTAGCCATTTGTGATGCGATGATTAATATATAACCTATTTATATACCAATGGCGTAGCTTGCCTTACACGGGCCCTGTAACAAAATGTGTCGGATGGGTTAGGTTAGGTTAAGTCCCCCCCCCCCCCTTCAAGGGGAAGGAAGGGTAAAGTTTTTTTTATAAATGAAATTAAAAATGCTCGAATTGAATTAAAATAATTATATATTGACTAGCTGTCCCGGCAGACGTTGTTCTGCCCTGAAGAAATAAAATTTAGAACTCGATTGCAGTGACACCTATCGGGTCCAAATGTATGCTATCCTATCTTTCAAGTCGGATCAAATTGCATACGGTGTGGAAATTTGATTAAAATCTGTCAAGTAGTTTAGGAGTTCATCGCGGACAAACAACGTGACACGTAATTTATATATATTAAGATTATAAGTTATTACTTATACATAATCGGCCTTACTTACAATAATCTCGTTAAGAACCGATTAGCCATCTCTTATGTAAGAGAATCAGAATCAGACTCTAATCAAAGGATATCTTTTTTTCCACTTATAAACGTGTATTACCTGTTGTTTACCTAAGAGGAGCACAGATAAACGAAATTTGAATGATTAACGTAGGTTGTACCCAAAATATTGGACTAAAGAGGAGTTTATGGGTAAGATTTTCACTGATCAGTTGCTGAGCAGTTTCTTTAAATTGAAGAAACGATTATAAGTAAGGCCCAATGATTCTAAGAGTTACTGCTGAACACGTGCAATAAAAAAAAGTTAAGTTAGGCAATTCAAATCAAAGATACACCTTTCTCGCCTTTTTGTCGTTAAACTTATTTATCAAATCATCCATAGCTCAAGACGATTTCAGTTTGTCTACATTTTCTGCCTCTATCGACAATAATGACAAGTTAATCTATGGCTATGACCAAAAGACTGTGGATAACATTTTAGGAATTTTTGCTTGCACAGTTCCGGGGCCCTTGTAGCCTGGGGGCCCCGTATCATTGATACGGCGGTAGCTACGTCCTTGGCATATACACTAATGCAGCTTCATTAACGGCGTTATTTTTAGCGCCATAAACAAGACGCGTTTAACCACAGTCAGCAACACTACATCATCCCAGAACTAAATTGCAACCGCGGCCAAAAAAATCGACCGCAGTGTCAACTTTAGCTTTGTACATCTATCCCAGGGAAATAATCATTTAGCGGGTTCAAAAGTTCCTCTCCTAAGTGTTGACCCTGGAGAATGGAGATAAGGTCAAGTCGAGTTTCATTTAAATTCGTTCAGTAGTCTTCACGTGATGCCCTAATATACAGACAGACTAACATAAATTCTAAAATATGCATTTTCAGATTCTGCTAGTATGAGTTAGGCCTCTAATTTATTTATCACTAGTTGTGCCCGCGACTTCAGTTCATCCCCATGAAACTTTTTGTAGAACCCTAAAAAAGTAACCTAAGTTACTCCCTATAACATCAGCTATCTGCCAGTGAAAGTTCCGTCAAATTCGGTCCATCTGTTTCAGAGATTAGCCGGAACATCCAGACAGACAAAAATGTTAAAAATTGTTTTTTTGTTATAAGTACCGTATATACTTTCATATGCGTTTAGTAAAAAGCTGTTATTTTGACATTACAAACAGACACTTCAATTTTATTTATCCGTATAGATTTTTAAATATATTGTACAAATTCGAATACTCTACAGACTTAATTATAGATAGATAGATAAACTATGAAAGAAGAAATTAATAGAATTAATGAATTACTGTAGTGACAATTTTCCAGCAGAGGGTGATGTGTGATGCCTTAAGAACAGACGAGCGTGCATGACAAGAGTTATGAATGTCAAAGAAGCAAGTGATGTGTGTAAGAATGGGCCTAAATGGCGCTCTGTTGTTCGTGCCTACCCCGCAAGGGAGCTGGCGTCAGGTTATGTATGTATGTACAATTTTCCAGCAAAAAATGTATAAAGTATAAAAATGCCCTAAATTGTACATTAAGGGCGTACCTGATGGAATTCGCTATCTCGCTCGCGCATTACCACATTTTCGAAGATGTAAATTTACATAATTTACTTACGACAAATCCGTATTACATAAAACTTACCAAATAATTTCCGAAATTTTCACAAAAAAGTCGTAATGACTTCGTATTTATTTCTATGTATAAAAAATAATTCTTCAGAAAGAACATTTTTGATGTATGAAATCTTATCTGAATAAAATGTCTAATTTTTTTATTTTTTTTTGTAATACGCATTTTTCCTATGTAAATTCTATTACAATTTAATGTTCAAAAATGTGGTAATGCGTGAGCGAGATAGCGAATCCATTTAGGTAGATAGGATAGATAGATACTTAGGGCGAGAAAAGGATCCTTACCTTTCCGCGTGACTTATCAACATTTCATATTAGCTTTATAGGCTCGTTTAAAAGTGTATATATATATATATATTATTTTTATCCGTGTAATGCGTGAGCGAGGTAGCGAATCCATTTAGGTAGATAGGTACTTAGGGCGAGAAAAGGACCCTTACTTTTCCGCGTGACTTATCAACATTTCATATTAGCTTTATAGGCTCGTTAAAAAAGTATATATATTTAATTGCAGGAGATCAGCAGACAGGCAGACGGCCCACTTGATGGAAAGCGGTTGGCATCGCCTATGGACATTTGCAACAGCAAAGTTGCTACAAATGCGCTGCTGCTCTCTTAAGGGAAACTGGAACCTGGTCACTAATGCCGGACCACAACTGAAGGTTGTTATGGCGACATACTTTAGACCAGGGGTGGTAGCCATTCAGTCGTGCAAATGCCCTACCACCTGGCAATATATCTCACAATCGCATTCCCAAAGCGATTAGGAATAATGCTTTTTTGTTTTTAATAAGGCTATAAACCTCGTGTACGTATTAAGAATAAATAGATTTCACTTTATATTCATAATTAACTTTTTTACCTATGTCACTGAAATATTGGCATGTATTTATAAATCGCGTGTATAGACTTACATTTTTACCTATTTATTGGTCTAGATTTTGACCCAGAATTTCTGAAAAGCAGGCAATTTGTCTTTTTTGTCTGAGATGACGTAATCGTCAGAACAGATGACACTATTTTTCATTCTATATTTCTTTCATTGTTTATTTTTAGAGGCATCATTATTCCAGCGTTAAATCCCAGTTGGGGTTGAAGCGTTCGCTTGTCGGGGAACAAAAGGTAGTTCCCTCGGCAGTGGATGAGGCCGTTGGGCCGCCACCTGCCAGGGCCAGCGGAGGGGCTAGGCCATATACCCGTGACCCTCGCATTAAAGGCTAAGGACGGAATACCGTAGGGTTTTATCTTGGTTGGTATCTTTAGTTCTGCCTAGAGGTGCTAGAGCCCGACCCGGCGAATCTCACACACCTGCCACGACTTTCCCCCATCACACAGCTGATGACCCTCAATCGGGTTTCCCTCGTAAAAAAAAATGTGACGTTCGCTTCGAAGCCCTGAGTCCACTTACCTTTTCGTCAGCCACAGTTCACTGCTGGACGTAGGCTTCCCAAAGTCGGCGCCACTCATCCCGGTCCTTCGCCCTCCTCATCCAGCGCCGACGGGCGACCTTTCGGAGGTCGGAAGTCTATCGGACTCGTCTGCTCCATCGGCCATCGCTCCTGCGACAGACGTGATCGGCCTACTGTCATTTCAACTTACAAATTTTGCGAGCTATGTCGATTACCTTGGTTCTCTTACTCTACTTACCTCATTCATCGTTATAACGTTTTTTCATTGTTGGAGTATAGCAGACAGACTGACGATCCATTCGATGGAAAGTAATTATTGTCATGGAAATATGCGACACCAAACGTGCTACCAATATACAGCCGGCCACGAAGGGGTCCTAGAACGTGGTCACTTATGTGTACTGTTTGACGTAGATTCGAATCCTAGCGAAACATGTACTACTTATGATTAAAGGTATAATGTACATGACATTATTGAGTTCCATTTTAAGTTACGTACAAAGGGGAGCGGACAATAGGAGAGCCAACTGTCAACTTAACTGAGACAAATAAAATGACAGGACGTTGCAGCCTCATAGGTTTTATATAAGCGCATCTACTTATGACGTCATAAGTAGGTACAAGAAAAATGATTCAAATAGCGCATTAATTTTGTTTAAAAACTAATTAAAATTGCTTCTATCAGGATATTTTAAAAGTTAGATATTAAGATGTTATTTTTAACGCCTGTTTTTTATGTGTAAAAATATTAAAACTAATTGTAATATGTGTCTGCTCCTTTATTTTATCATATCAACTTGTTCTTTCAAATATTTTAGATGTCAATTTTTTTTTGATAACGGCTGAGAATGCTTTTGTATCAGCCATCGTCCAACCAACGCAACAATGATCAATTATCAAATATTTATGTTCGTAATATTCATGCATTTACAATTACAATTGCACCTTTATTATTTATTTTGATTCTAATAAATGAATGTTATAATAACTAGCCCTAATATTTTACATCATCTATTGTCTCAGTGATATCGACGATTGGGCGGCAAGAAGCTAACACGTTATCTGCTGACAGAAAATGTGATATTGCCTTATGTATACAGTTGGGTATTTTAGACCGACTTCTAAATGTGACTAATAGGTCGTCATTATTATAGTTCTCTGTTAAACATATTCTATTTTACGTTATCGAGTACCTGGGTGATTCTCCGTGTCCCACAACGCGCGTCATTTGCCGCAACCAAGTTTTCTTTAAAAATATTATAGCTTTTTAAGAACCTTTCCGTTTCAACTGCTTTGTTGATAACAATAATGAGCGCTAATCGGTTAATTGTAGTCAAACATGATTGATCTAGCAATAGTTTAAAAAAAAATCTCGTTGCGACCAATGACGCGCGTTAGAACGGTTTGACAATCGCCCGCCAACAAGGAGAATCACCCACCTACACCAAACACGCATGAAGAAAATATTGTGATGAAAAAGTCTTCACGCAGCTGTTTAAAAATTTCAATAAATAAATATTGTAGCAAACTATTTAATATATTTAACACAACATTTAGAATTCCCTTGAGGAAGAAGCATGGAAGAAATTAATAATAATAACTTTATTTCAGAAACACATGTCATTTTCATATAGACACATTTAAAATATTTACATTTAAGCCATTATAACTTATTACTAGAGTATTTCACCCGCGTCATTATTTAAAGATAGTAAATACCCCGAGTCAAAAGATAGACTCAGCCGCCGAGCAGCAAGGCAGGTACAAAACAAATAATATTAGGAATGATTAAATATAGTTAGATCCGAAAATGAAAAGACTTCTAAATTCTAAATGATGCCATAGTTCATTCTTCTCTTGCTTTTTGATGTTTTATTAACTAATCAGATAAAATTTGAGTCTAATATTTACTCTTTAAATTTTATGTTTAAAACATATTCATAATAGCAAAGGGCGGATACCTAGTAAGTATTGTGTGAATTGTAATAAGTATTTTGACCAAATTCAAATGTAATAGACACACAAATTTATGCCATGGTTAACAATATCAGTAGAAGAACCTCGAAAAGCTTGAATCATTTGCGTATTAGGAATCTATTACATTATTCTAATCTATACTCATAGCTGTCACATTACAATGTCTATAAGTCTTCAAACAGTCTACGTGAAATATTAATAAGGTTTTCGGCAAATTATATTTAAGATACACCGCTACACAGTGTTGCACGCTGACTCAATCTTGTGTGGAATTTATTAAATTATTGATACCTAAATCTAGTAGTATCTTGGGACCTACAGCTTTTATAAAGAGCTTTTTAAGAACATGTTTGACACACACACGTTTTCGGATAGTTTATTACGTGATTCTAATAAGGACTTTTTAGACGCCATAATTTCATGAGTAAAACATTCTTTAATATTTTTGTATAATACTAAAAAATAAAGCAGCTATTCTACCATTTCGCTATTAACCATTTTGAAGATAAGTTACAAAATTAAAACATGGTCTGAAATGGGTTTTTTTATAATTAATTAATTTTGAGTAAGCCTTTGGTATAATACGAAAGGGTGACTCAAAAATTACTTTATTCTTATACTCTTCAATATTATATAGTATTTGAGATTTGCAATATAAAGCAATGGCCACACCATCACTACTTAATAAACACTTTACACGCCATCAAATTGCATAGACGGACGCATTGTATCTTTGCTTAATTGTCTACATACTGATGTACGAATCAATATTCTATACAAAGATCCAATTAATTAGTCTTCTGAAACGCAACGGGATAAATAAATAACTATGCGGAATGTTTTGATTTGACATGTTGGATTTTATATATGACAACTTGGTCTAGTGTTTACAGAATGACAAATTGTTTACCAATGAAAGTGCAGTAATAATGCTAAAAAAAATATATCATTCGTTCCATGATAAGTACCTACTATATCATTGAATTCACTTGATAACCATCAGGTTAATTTTATAATATAAAATAAAAAGTATGGGAGGGAGATTTTTATTTTATGCATGATATTATTATTGTGTTCATCAAATCGCGATAGTTTAGTAACTAACGCTCTTTATGTGTAATTCCAAGTAACATGGATTGAATTTTTTCTAAGCTAAGCAAAGTATTGAGGAAATATCGTCCGATTCCCCTAAAAATTAGACCAGGACCGAGAACAGTTCAATGTGGCCGCTTTCTCAGATTCGTATACGAATATGACAAGTTACAAAATAAAGTGGAATTTTATGTAATGTTTTACACATACCTGTATATCTAGACACGTGTCAATCTCAATGAGCGACTGTCCAAAAGTGGCCGCTTAAGTTCCTCTGTAGTAAATTTTTTATGGGTTGATATTATTATTCATATACTAAATTTAAAAACACGTATATATTATATAAGCAACTAGATAATAATGAAAGTAAATAGTCACCCTTATAAGATTTTATTTTTAGATACAATTCACACATTCAAGTGGTTTTACTATAGTGAATTTATTTATTTTTTAATTTCAATATTTAAAAAACTAAAACATCGATAAGATCAGTCACGACTTACATTTTATAAATTTTATTTTTATATAGGTGTGTTTTGATGAAGATAATCTAAGGTACTAAAAGCCGGCGACATCGTCCTTCTTGGAAACTAAACAGCACTAGAGGGTTAGTTCTCACGTAGGTGACGTGTTAGGCCATTGAAAATACAGTGCTTCAGTTATGGATGTGTAGTATATAAACTGCGGGCGGTGTGGTAGGAAGCATCGAAGTGTTTAAATCAATTAGTATTACAAAAGTGACAATATGAGGTCCGTGTACTGTTTAGCTGTCATAGCTGTTTTGGCGGTAAATAGTAAGTAAATTTAAAAAAATCACTTTTTTTAAATTATATAAAAGTAATTAAGCAACAGAATAATAATTTGAAATTACCAAGTTTAACAAATTGTGTTGGCATGAAATAAAAATAAGTAATTAAAACTAAACTTTAACGGTTATTTAGCTCAAAGCATAAAACCCTATTGAAAAAATATTCAGCTTCAAAATCAAATGTGTTTGTTATATTTTATTAAATTGTACAATATAGTTTTTTTTTTTAATTTAGTTAATCTTTTTTCATTAAAATTATTACACATGTCACAGTGTACTCAATAAAACAAATATTATAAAATATCTCTATAACACAATATGTATTAGTGTTAAATAATTAATAGTAGTCCATATTTAATACCTTAGCCTGTTTTAGAACACATTATTTTTTAAATTAAAAAATAATAAAAATTTAAACGTATACATATGTATGCATGCTCAAATTTAGAACGAAAACTTATTTTAAATTATGAAAATTACATACATAGTAATTTTTAATCGGCATCTATACTAAATTGGATGAAACATGCGAAAAACGCAACATCTTCCTTTCGGTGTACTTTCAGTGCATTGGATCGTACAAACATCCGACAAAACATAGTCTTGACAACAATCGTATTTTGATACAAATATACGCGCGAATCTAACGTGCTGCATGTTTCTTTGCTAGATTAGGAATTTTAGCGGGAACTTCACTTGTCTTTGTAATTAAGGAGGTGGGCACTGAAAATCAATGCTGTGTCGGACTATGCTTCGGCACAGCAAAAAACTGAGTGCCAACCTCATTTCGCGAATTGCGGCACACAATTTCAATGCTATTATTATTATTATAAATCATTGTTAAAGTGTCGCATTTTTAGAAATAAATATTTTCTTTCTTTCTTTCTAACTTGGAGAGATGTTTTGTTGTGCAGATTTATTTATAAAGTGTTTAATACGTAATTAAAACTACGTGTCAACGGTTTCAAGCGTTGATTTTTTATGTTTCTTCCGTTTATAATCTTCCGTGATCGCGGCTGCTGAAAAGTGGTCTAAAAGTCGAAATAAAAATCAAATAAAATGCCACGCTTAAAACCCGTTAAAACATAGGTAACTAGTTTTAATTGTGTACTTGTCGCGAAAACTTGTAAAATCATAAGTTTCATGATGTTTATAAACTGCCAATAGTTGTAGAATATTGATTGTTTTTAAGTCAAAATTATGTATGTATTGGAAATCACGACTTTTTAATAATAATAAATGTGCTTTTTCGATCTGCTACATGAACTCTGTTGTTGGGCCTCAGTCAAAGAGCTACAATTGAACTGAAATTTAATAAATTTCGCAAGACTCTATGGATTCAGTTTATTTTATAACAAGGAATAGCGTTCACAGAAAACATATTCCTTATGAATTTCTTCAACCTACGATCCTACGTATAATACGAGGGTGAATCAAAAAGTCTTGGCATCAATATTAAAAAATGCCAACATTTAAACAAAAATATTTGAAGTTCCTACATAATCTCCCTCCAATGCAATACATCCAGAATAAAGCTTTTCTACCGTGAAGAAACAACACGACCAAAGACAGTTTTCCACGACGTTTTTCTTTAATCCCTTCACGCACTTTCGGAATTAAATTTGCATAATAGGGTCTCTAGCACAGAAATAATATTTCTGTGGTCTCTAGTAATTGGTCTTTTGGCATGTAATCTATCCTAAAACTATAAATTTGCCAGCGGTAGGAGCAACTCAAAATTTCTTAATGGATGAAGAGTTTCCAAGTCGTTTCCAAGACATGCTTTGTATTGTCCCTGTCGAGTAAAGGGACAAAAACATAATAATATTAAAGATATCGTAAATCGTATCACGTTGGCTATGGTCAATGCGCGATCCCACTATTCCACCGATAACTCGTAATCTGTGCTGTGAATTATACTGACACTGCTCCATAATCAAAATAAATAATCTCATGAAGGATTAGTAAATATACTGAAACGAATTAACCCTGTAAACTGCACGAACTGCAAACACGACCTCGTAATGTTAATTTAATTGCAAAGGTTGCTGGTTAAATATTTGCAGTATCAATAACCAACACATTTGAACCAATAATGCTTTTATATAATACTTGAAATCCCCAAGTAGGTATAGAGAATGATGTTAGCGAAGCAATAACATTCCGGAACATTATTTTTAGGCGCTCTAGGGTCAGTATTCAAAGGTCGGAATTCTAGAATTTTATTTTTTCTCTTATTTGTTGAGTTTATGTCCATAATGACATGTAAACCACATTAGATAACACTATTCTCTTCACTAATTAATGGTGAGCAGAAATTACGAAAAATCCTTGACTACTTCAGAAGTAGATTCTGCAACTGCCAGAACGTCGTCATCAGTTTGATTCCTGCGGGTGGGCAGCCTATCTTTAGAGACGACAAAACTTGACTTAATAAGATTTTATATTTTATAGGGGTAACACCCATCTGCGAATCAAAGAATTCAATGTGGAAAATAAAATATTTCAAAACAAATCATAAATATTTTTATGGGCTAACATTTATAATAACCATTCATTGGTTACTCTACTCCATATTATTGCTAATTTATTTAATTTTAAATATTTGGTTTCAAAGCCCAGTATTTTGAAAAAAAGGTTTTTAAGACGACTTGCACTAGGGAGCAATAAACCATCTAAAAGTTTATAGGTTTCACGATGCCTAAACAGATAACAAAATAATGAACTCTAAATAACAACTGGCTGTAAAGAAACAAAAATACTCAGAAAAAATATACCACGAATGAGGTTTTATTTTATGTTTTTTATCACAGAAGAAATCAATATACTAGCATTGCTAGCTAGTAATTCTCAAAATGTCACGAACTGATTTCTATTCATAAATAGATACAAGATAATTTTTTGCTACTCTATCAAGTGATATAATATTCCAATCAATGTTCGTGATATTTTTTTTTAAAATTAATCTTATGTAGTTTGTTATCAATTTACATCTGGTTTGTTAGAAAAAAATGTTGACATAACACGTTGCTTAGAGCGTAATTAGGCTAATTTGAAATATGGAAGGGCAAAGTACGTAATAAATTAATAAGTACAAACGGCAGAATTTCAAAAATAGATGTTAATTTGGATGCAATTTGATAAATATTTCGATCGAAGAACCGCTCACGATTGTATCTGTGATAATAAAATCTTTTTTCTACTATATTATAAATTTCACAAGGATTTTAATTTGCAATATTTTAATTATAAATTAATATAAAAGAGTTACAGCCGTGGTAGCTTATTTGGTAAAGAATTCGGTTTACAAACGAGACGAGGGTTTGAATCTCAACCGGGAAACACCTATATGCTTATCGTTACCATTACCACGTGCGTCACGTGGTAACATCGTGATGAAATTTGCACATCGAGATCTGCAAACCCACCAATTCACCCTGAACAAGCGTGGCCGCGTGGCGGGTATACTGTTCGATATGCGAATAAATCGGGAGACTCGAGCCCAGCAGTGGGACGTTACGGGTTGTTATTATTATACAAATTAGAAAACTACCTTAAATAAACCTAATTAATTACTATTCAATAAATTCGAATACTTTGCGAATCAACTGAATCTTAGTTTCTGGCAAAACAGTTTGTTGATTGATGCTCCTAAAAATATTAACAAAAAACAAAACCTACTTTAAAAGTAGGTAACCAAAATAAAAAAGATATGTTTTCTACAACAACTTGAAGTCAGTGCAAAGTAAGACATGAAAATTACTGTATTTTGCAAATTTTATTAATTGTTGTTATTTTATGTTTTCCTACTTGGCACTGACTTCAAGATATTTTTTGCTTTTTAGTTACTTTTGAAGTTGGTTTTGTATTTTTTTTTATCTACTAATTAATAATACTAATAATAAAATCTACTAATTTATTGTCAAAAAAATTACACAATAATGCTTACATAGGTTCCGCACTAGGACTATGCCTGTATCGTGGGACACCAAGTACGTGTGTGACTGACGTAACAATTTAATTTAATAGCTTTAGAAAAAAAGTGTGTGTGTGTAATTCACACACGACAAGAGTGAAACTTCAGAAAAGTAGCTTGCGAGAGAATGAGATAAATATAAAGTATTAGAAGTATTAGGATAATTATAAAGTTTATTATTTTTATAATATTTTACCAAAGCAAAGTCACAGATTATTTTATATTTTAATACAAAATATTACATTTCATATATTACATATTTAAGATATATTATAACACATATTATTCAGATTCCATGTTTTCACTTTGAACAAATGACACGAGAGACTTATGATAACCAAAATAGGAAACAAATGTTCTAGTTTCAATTTGATTTATGAACCTAAAAATATTTCCAACTCTATCTTTATATCTATAATAGTGTTTAAATGATTAAATATCTCTTTTTAGTGTCGCTCTTTTTTCATTTCATCAAGTTTCAAATCACAATATTCTAAAAAAGTTTCACTTCAAAAATATGAAACGCGTTGCTCGCTATTTCCCTGGGATACACTCATCACTTGGTGACAATGGGACAACTTCAGGAATATACTCTTTATAATAAAAAAAATATTTGAAAATCGGTCGACAGTTGACGGAGAAATCGAAAAAAAAACATAGTCGAATTGAGAAAGAACCTCCTTCTTTTGGAAGTCGGTTAAAAACAGTGTCATTAAATATTGCGCTATTCAAATGTAATCAAATAAATCGTTCCTAAAACCTAGCTATAAAATATATGTTCCCATTAGTATGTTGGGACGTACGTGTCTTGTATTGAAATTTGCTTTTCAAAAGGTAAAAAAAATACTACTCAATAAATTTATGAACTGGACACTTGTGCATTCCGAATGCGTCTCTGAGTGTAATCGTATAAGCCTGTTTTAAAGACAAAAATGTTGGCGTTAGAAATGAATTGTACGTTCATGCGTCTATACTTGTCTCAACCAGACGACCTAATATCCATCGTGTTACACGATTTATATGGAACGATCGATTTTGGTGTCTAGTACGTATTCAAGTTTTTGAATCATCACCTAGCAAAGGCGTCAGCCACATTACAGGTTTTATTTACTGCATGAGTTCAGTAGACAGGCAGTCCCACCTGATGGAAAGCGGTTACCATCGCCTATTGGCATTTGTAACATCAAAGGTACTAACAATGTGTTGCCACTTATATAATTCAACTTAACCTAGCTGTGGATTGTGTTTTGTGTCGCCTCTTACGATAGGCCGCAGGAAATTGTATTCTGTCTCCATTCCTGCATGGATAGGATTTTTTTTACTATATCAGACTAATAATAAAAGCGTCTCAGCCAACGTTGTGCTGCCCTTACAAAAATAAAATTTAGAACCGGATTACAGCGCCACCTACCGGGTCCAATTGTAAATCTAAACCATCCCGAAACCCACTTGAGCGCAGACAAAAAAATTAATTAAAATCGGTCCAACCGTTTAAGAGGAGTTCAGTGACACACGAATAGAAAAAAAATATATGAAGATCAGGCCTACTCCTAAGCTCGGGCCTCTTCAAAGAAGACGGTGTATCCCTCATACCAACGCGGAATGGTGGCTTTCATACATCGGTAGTTCAGCAGACAGGCAGACGGCCCACTCGATGAAAAGCGGTTACTATCGCCTATGGACATTTGGAACACCAAAGGTGCTACAAATGCGCTGCTGCTCTCTTAAGGGAGACTGGAACCTGCTCACTAATGCCGGAACACAAATCAAGGTTGTTATGGCGACATACTCTAGACCAGGGGTGGTAGCCATCCAGTCGGGAAAATGCCCCTACCACCTGGCTGTGGGTTGTTTAGTCGCCTCTTACGACAGGCCGCCCGGCCGCAGGAAATTGTATTCTTTCTCCGTTCCTGCACGGATAGTACATTTACCGTCAGCAGATGGTAATTGTAGAATGTACGCCTTCGATTGGATAAACTGCTCAGGCAGTGTACATTTCCTGACCAGGATTCGCATGTGTCTTCGGAATGAGCTGCGGATGTCTTAACAACCAAATTTACGTACCTTTGAATAACTCTAATTTTTCGTTACCTACACGGAATTCATTTATGCATAGCCAAATGAATGCCGTGTAATGCAACTCAATGAGATATATAAATCTTTAAACAATATATCACAATGATTTAAAGTTAATATAAAATATATTTATATGTATTTAGTCAGATGAATTAAAATCAGTATTACATTTTATTATCAAGGCTCAGAGTTATGGTAATATGTGACTTTGGGACTAAATAAATGTCAAATGTAAATCACAGGTGTTTGGACTAATTACAAAAGAAGTTTGCCTAGATACCTACAATGCAAAACATGTTCGGATTAAATAGTTGAAATATATTTATTTTTCTATATCATAATAAATATGGAATTCACCATGAAATAAGAAAAGATATAATCGCCCAATAAAGAACATCAGATAGCGCTATAGGTTATTCTTCTTTGGCTTATTGACGTTTTGTTATTCTTGACGCAATAGAGCTATGATAGAGTCGCTTGTCTCCACTCGGGGCTGACGTATGCAGCTCCAGAACTATGTTCAGCGACAAATCGGTAAAAGATCGAAGCCCAACAAAGCATCGCGGTACGGGCGAGGGTCGGTACGTTAGGAACGACGTCATCGCCCGCAGTGGGCATTACTAGCGTGAAAAAATTTGTGGCAACGTCGGCTCAACGAATGTTTGACCGTGCCCACACCGGGCGCCACACAATGCCCCACTCCACTCTCGGCCCCCGGAACATCGAGTAATCTGGCGACCGACTCTTCGTGATCTCATACGCTCAGAGGAGACCGATGCAGAAAGTCGCAAACGCCGCAGAGAGGCCAACAGAAACCATTGATGGCCAGCTAAAGCCCGAGATACGCCGACCTAACCACATATCGGTCATCGAAACTTACTGTGTAGGCACCGGTTGGGAGGCCTCACGTTACAATGCAAAGAGTATTTACCATTTACCCAACGAACTCCACCCAAAAGGCTGAATACTTGACGACTTATCTTGTTTATAGCCTTTAAGGCCGGCTCGACCGGTGTGATACCACTCTCTCACAGCACATCGGCGAAACGGTTATCCTTGAATTAATCTATTTCGTACGATGACTGAGAGTTCCGATGGCGCTCTTCCCCCTCACACCATCCTGAAACCTGGCAACGGGTTGATTTCGCCCAAGCGTTGCAAATATCAATAGGCAACGGTAGCAACTTTTCATTGGGTGAGCCGTCTGCCTGCTTGCCAGCTTCGCAATAAAAAATATTTACGACATTTATTTAAACCAAATCAGTAAAGACAAGTTAAAAGTCCAAACAGGCTCATCAAAATAATTTGTTATATGGGAGCTACATACGTCTAGTCATCGCAGCGGACAGCGCCTACTGGCTAGAGCAACGCGGGAGTGCACATATTAATAGTTGCTCTATCTCGCTCGCACTTCATCCGTACCGCTCACACACTGTGCTATATGACTCGTTAATATTTGTACTTAATGGTTACCGTTTCCAAAATAAATTAGTTCACATTAGCACTCGACAGTGAATACGTTGAAAGGGAAACGAAATGAACTATAGTAGGGTAATTGGCAAACGTTAGAAAAGTTTCCGTGACTGGTAAACTCCTGAACGAAACAATTTGCAGTCCGATGGAACGTAAAAGGAATACATTCTAGAATGTGTTTTCGACAGAATTTGTTAATAGCGTTTTACGTTCCGTCCAATTGCAAATTGATTCGTTCGGGAATATTCCGTTCAGACACGGAAACTTATGGATAATGTGGCCGTGTCTAAATTAATGTTTTCTGTTCCAGTGTCTCAAGTTCTAGGATGGGGCTACCGGGCTTCTGACCAGAGGCGATGGGCAGTGCTCCATCCAGCTTGTGCCGGTCGACAGCAGTCACCAATCGCGATAGCTGCGCGCCAAGCTATCCCCATTTCTATCCCTGCTATGGAGTTAATAGGATACCAGAACCCATTGCCTGGTCCGCTGACTATCACTAATAATGGGCATTCAGGTAAATAAGTATTATTAACGATATTTAATTATTTATAATTCAACTGCGAAAAATTAAAAACCTAGCAAATTGTTTAAAAACTTTACAAAAGACCAAAGAATATGTCACGAAATATGACGTACCTTTTCAAAACTTGACTTTAGCTTATCGGCAGCAATACCATCCGTAGCAAATGGAAATGATATGAATTTAGCAGCAGTTGTGAACAGAGTGAAGTGTGCAGAGTTGCAAAATGTAATAATATCTTTGATGACTTTCTTTAAAATTTCATTTATTTTTAAATATTTGTCAATTTTTAAATCCTTTGGCAAGTTATATTCTTAGCTTGACCACAGTCAGTGCGTAATGTCTATACTAATTATTAAAAGTACTATTGTATGTAACAAATTGCATCATAATCGGTTAATATTTAGAACTGTCAATAATTCAGGTTGTAGTCGGATAATAGAAAAAGATATTATTTATCACCTCTTCGAAAATAATTGATATTTTACCAACACGTTACTGTTTGCAGTGGCTTTAACAATCCCAAAATACAGTTCAGAGGAAGAGAAGAAAGGATTCCGTCTCCCCTATATATTCGGTGGTCCCTTAGACTACGAATATGAAATCGAGGGTCTGCACTTCCACTGGGGGGACAAGAACAACAGGGGCTCGGAGCATACCCTCAACGATATGCGGTTGCCCCTCGAGATGCATATCATTCACAGGAATAAGAAATATAGGAACTTGGCTGAAGCTTTGCAGCATCCTGACGGATTATGTGTGCTTGCTTTCTTCTATCAGGTATAATTATCCTACTTCTATTTAATCCATACTTCCATGTTAATCTATATAATAATACGTGAAGCAAAAACTTTGTACCGCTTTTTACGAATATTGCGCGGAGGAGTATGAAATTTCGCACACTTATAGTTTACTAGCTGTCCCTGCAGACGTTGTTCTGCCCTGAAGATATAAAATTTAGAACCCGATTCAAGCGCCACCTACCGGGTCCAAATGTAAGCTATCCTATCTTTCAAGTCGGATCAAACTGCACACGGTGTGCAAATTTGATTAAAATCGGTCAAGTAGTTTAGGAGTCCATCGCGGACAAACAACGTGACACGTAATTTATATATATTAAGATATAGAGAAGAAGCGACGAATGCTAATATTTTTTTTTAATTATGCATAAAAAATATATTAAATCAATAAAAAAAAACATTACACGCACTACCATGCATTTGACACACACACGCATATATACTCTTTTATTTATTGTTAAAGTCAAATTAACAGTGTAGCCTTGGCGAAATCTGTGATTATAAAAGTATAGTCTTTGACAACAGAAATTATTCAGGTTCTGTTGTCAGACTATACTAATTTAAATTAATTATGGTCGAATTTCGACCACTGGGCGACCACTAGTATTAGTAAAACCGCCTTGGTGGTGCTTCAGTCATGTGCTTACAGGCACCGCTTCGGGGGGCCTTTAGCTATCAAGGGAGCAAAGGATTCATCACCCCCGTCGACGAAGTGGATGTGTTCTGATTCCCGGGGCACATTCAGGCAATTTTTGCGCTGGATCGGACTGGGCGTAACTACGTTCTAAGTCTCAGCCTTTCCTACATAAAAAGCGCGGGGCACATGGGAGGAGGGTGGTTTTAGTGGGTAGTGGGTGTTGCCCGTGCAACTTCTCTGAGTCTCCACACAAGCTGGCTTGATTATTGTTCGGATTGCCCCTTATCAAAGGGGAAAGCCTTCATGATCAACTATGGTCTAATCCCTTGCAAAGGACCCAGTATTGTGCGTAAATAGTATTTCCCCCGCCTTAAAAAAAAAATGTGATTACAGGCAAATTTCAAACAATTTCATTTAAATAAGACAGGGCTATATTAGCTGGTTAACTACAAAGATTTTAACTTTTATATAATATCTTGATTTATATTAAGTGTACTTTTTAATAATTCCTACTAAACTGAAATTAAATAGAAGAACCTTAGGGCTGATTTTTTATTCACCAGATAAAAATTGTTCATATAATAAATTATAATATGGAAAAATTAAAAATGTCAGTTGCATTTGTAAACAGTTGAATAGGTTCACTTTTGAATTCACTCAGGTTATAATTTATTCGACTGATAACTTTTGTCTGACGATTGAAAAATCGGTCTTTAATATTATTTATTCGTAGTTCTCAGCAGGATGCATTAGACGAACTATTTTTTTTGCACTAAAAATTAAATGTCATTTGTTTGGTATACTTTCATAAATAACTTTATATTGCGAATCCGGCAAATGGGCAGACGGCCCAGCTCATAAAAAAGTGATCACCAGCGCCTATAGAAGTTTGCAACACCAGGGGCGGGGTATAAGATAGAGGGATCAGACAGGAGGAATAGGATATGAAATTGGAATAGGAGGGGGAAGTGAGTCATCGGGACCCTCACTCATCGTACGAAACACGATTAGATCAAGGCTCAAGGAGAGCACGGTATCACATCGATTTAACCGGCCCTAATAGCTGCAATCTAGTGTGGCGACATTAGTGCCAACATAATAAAAAAAACACGCAAGCGCAGAGCCTATATTAATAATCTGTGTTTTCAAAATGGCGCGCCGGTTATGCGAATTCGCGCGCGCACGTTTCCCGCCATGTTCTATTGGCGCGTAAAACACAGTAATTCCAGCATGAATCTGCCATGTTTAAATTGAATTTTCAAGAAATACTTGTATGTAATTGTTACTTAAAATCCATGACAGGTGGTTGAATTCGACGCCAAGCTTCTAACACCGATCGTGAAGAATCTGTCAGCCATCGAGAACTACAACACCAGCATGCAGTTACCTCACACGTTCTCCTTGTCTTCCATCTTGTCTGGTCTGGATACTGAACGCTTCTACACGTATAAGGGTTCATTGACCACCCCTCCATGCGCTGAAGCCGTTACATGGATCGTTTTCTCTGACTACCTCCCCATCTCCGTGTTCCAGGTAATATGTTTTAGTACAAGTTCACGTTTATAGATGGTAAAACTATGTTTCAACGGTTTTAAACGCGGTATTTTATTTGATTTTCATTCCGACGTTTCGACTCCAATTAATAATAACCATAAAACATAAAACTAAATAATTAAAATAAACAATTTGGCGGTAGGCTAAATAAAAAAATTAACATTACTCATTGATATTTGACATCTTTGTCTTCCGCGATCACGGCTATTGAAAAGTGGCGGAAACGTCAGAAAAAAAATACCGTTAAAGCGTAGTTTTATTATGTGTACGAATCGCGAAAAACCTAAGAAAATACTATGCTATTGGTAGTTTTTTGACAGAATGAACAGACGGATTTCCACTTAGGCTCGTGAGGCTAGGGCCTAAGATGGTAACTGTATTGCTAAATCATAGTGCGTATTTAGACTTAATTATAAATAATGTAAGTTCGTTAAATTATAAATTGAACTGTGATGAACGGTTTTTTCTATAAATTCATAGATAAAGAGTACCACTTAGACCTCAACAATAAGGTACTCTTATTATAACATAGGTAATGTGTTAGAAGACATGTGCAATGTGAGTTGTGTGCTGAATTAATGTTGTGTGTTAATAGGTGCAGTAGTGCAATATATAACGGCTTACAGTGCAATTGATGTTTTATTAACCGTTTGCAAAAACGTATCAAAAGAAATGGCGTCTATTAAAAAAAAATATCCCAATAACCAATCGACGCTCGAGATGATAAACCTTCCAAATTGAATGTACAAATTTTCTAACGCTGGTATGGGCTGGTGTATGAAAATCGTGAAGTAGCAACTCTAAAATCAAAGAATAAGAAGCAGATGAGTGAATTCTGGTGCGATTGTCCTACATTACGGTCTCGCTTATATGGACGCCGAAGCTCTGTGCGCAAGACGTCATCATTCTGCCACGTGTGTATAGTTACGCGACACTCGCCGCGCCGCCAAACTATGTACACTGGGTGCGACCGCGTCACCACCACAATATCGCTATCGAGCTATAGAAATTCACAGAATACCACTACATAAGCATTTGTTAAACACTTCTTTAAGTATTAAATTTGTGGACTGTAATTATTTTAATTATAAAACTGCACGTGCGTGATATAATGACGATTGTAATAATAGTAGCGGCGGGAAAAAACAGATAAAAACTAAAGAACATCTATATTCTAAATTTAAACATTTAGTATATTTGGTGGCCAGTATCATGCCGCACCAAATTAATAAAAACTATTTGTTGGAGATTCCAACAGCATTTATGCATCAATTTTTTTCTATGCCTAGTTTTTATTTAATAAAAATTCATGTAAGGAGATCCTAACAAAATTTCTAATTTTGTTTCAACGAGTCTTTAAAGCTATTTTATTAACTTTCAGATGGACAACTTCCGCGGTCTACTTTCAAACCTCAACCTACCCCTCGTCGACAACTTCAGGCAACTGCAACCCCTATTCGGCAGAAGAATCTTCGTACGAATCACATCCAAAAATCCCAAATTCAAGAAAACCAAACTCCACTACTCAAAATGGGATTGGGTCGGGCATAAAAAAGCCGAAAATGACGTTGCCGAATTTGATGAATAGTGTAATAAAAACCGACTAACCGATATTCCATCCTTAATTACGGGTATTCTCTAACTTAACATGTTTAAACCAATGATACCAAATGTTACCATATTTGTTCTTTTTTATACGTATTTACAAGGTTGTGTGCACTGTGTTATAATTGTATATTTTGTGTGATAGTGAGTGTATTCCAGAAATCCTGACATGAATTGATTAATTAATAGCGTATTGCCATATTTTAAAAATCCATATATAAATGGCACAACTTCACAGGATGTGAATAAGCAAGTTCTACCTTTTTTTGTCGCAAGTTAGCTAAAGGACCATACGAAGGAAGGAGGTCATCACCATGGTCGTATAAAAAGTCCATAGGCGTCCTCATACGTGAAATTAACTGTTAGAATGTATGTATGTGTATATGTGAAAATTCTATTTATTAAGAAAAAGGGAGCCAACAGTTTCATAAAACATATACACATACGTATTGTGACGCCTAAGAGTTAGGCTGAGACGATGGATGGGCGCTTCACCAACTTTCATTAATCTTTTCATACATACGCTTATTTTAACTCCCTGGTATCTGACCTTTGTTCCAAATATTTTGAATTTGATCATATACGTCGCGGTCTACAGTTTCATAGAAGTGAAAAAAAATATATAAATAAGTTGTGTTGCCAGTACAAAAAATTATAAAAGTGGACTTAGTTATTTCTTGAATTGGATATTTTCGTAACGAAAACTGACCCTCAATATTTTAGACGACCATGTCATTTATATAAGACTGAAATAGCATTTAATATTATATAAAGTGAAAACTGCACTATAACATAGTTGAAACAACTTGTTTATTTTTATATTACGTTATTCAAATAATCGCCCAAAATCACCGAAATCTATTTGCTTCGTACTGAGGAGTAATTGATGACAAACTTTTACAGATTGATATAAAAGTTAGCATATTATTTATTAAGTTTTACTTTTATGCCATTCTACAAATATTACTTTCGTTCAAAAACCAAATGTCCTAGGAGTTCTGGAATGTGCAAGTATAGTGTAAGCATTGTTAATAATAATCTTTAAAAATAAACATTTAATTACAAAATTTAGTCGTTTTATTTGTGCATAACTTACATAATACATTTATATTCCTGTAATGGTGCTGATAAATTATATCGTATACAATAATAAAATATAATAATTTAGTTATGTGCTGTAGTTATCAGCTCCAAACATTGACTGAAATAAAAAATAATAAGTTAATTTTTATGTGCATTTTATATGTTTATTTATCTACGACTATATCTACTTTCTGCAATATAGTAATTATAAATACATTGTGCATGTTAATTATCTTACATGAATATTGTCTGCTCTTTTTGAATGGCCGAGTTAACATTGAAATAAAACATTTATATTTTAAATTTTTTTACGATCATAGAAAACCAGTAAACTGAGAAAAATAAAATGTCCCATGTAAACTTGTGAAGCTAATTTCAAATTTGGAAGCAACAATATAAATTTGTATGACAATTACTGGTCCATAGATAGCGCTTTGTTTTTTTTTTACTAAAGATACTATACATTGTATATTATTATTAAGTAGACAATATTCGGTCTGTAAAAAAAGTAGCAATCATTAATAAAAACAACAAACTGTACAGCAAATCAATTATAACAAAATCACACATTGAAAAGTTCTTACCTCGCAATAGTCCGCACAC